>CAUYQG010118516.1:0-20164 GCA_963574415.1 Tarsius wallacei | reverse complement strand
CACATGCATGTTTATTGCAGCATTATTTACAATAGCAAAAACATGGAACCAACCGTGCTGCCCATCAAAAGAGGATTGAATTTTTTTTTTAAATGTGGTTCAGATTAGATTTTTAAAAGCCTTTTGAGGCTAAGAAGCCTTCAACTTGAGCCTGTAATACCTGGAGACTTGGGTGAGTACCCTTCTTCTCAAGGACTCCCAAATATTTTGAGGTCTCTGGGTCTATCAGAAAGCGACACTATCGACTTACCTCAAGGCTGGAAACACCGTGGGGGAATCCTATAGGCAAGGTACTGGCCAGTTTTTCCAAGGGAGGCTTTATTGGTTCCTTAGAGTCAATCTCAGTTCCTTAAAGTTGTCTGGTAATATCTGAAAATATGACATTTCAGTCAAAGTCGTGGTAATATGACCAGTATTTCCAATTGTGTTCTGTTACAAGAAATACAGATTACTATTTAAACTTATGCAAATAAGCATAGTTCCAGTGAAATAAGAATACTCACAGTTTCTGCATTCTGAAGGAATCAGGTAGGAGAAAAAAGAAATTTGATCATTTCTGTGGCCTACAACAATTTAACATATAACCGAAATGGTCACTGATTATATATCAGAATGTTAGGAATCTCATACAATTTTGGAACACTCTCCTATAACATATCCATAAAAATATCAAATACAGAAAGTTACATACTTGTCAAAAAACTTTACTCTTTGATAAAGAGGAGACAGTTTTTCCAAGTAATCAAAACACCTAATAAAGACAACACGAGGCAAAATAATGTTTCTCTTTCTCTCTTTTCTTGTAGTCTACTCAAAAAGGGGAATGAAAATATTTTACTGTCTCTTATCAATACTACAAAAAGTCTTGTTTAAAAGAAAAGATTGAATTCTTCTTTTGTATCAGTGTATTTTGATATTAAGGCTTAATTTAAAAACCCTTAAAGTTTATTTTACTTTCATCAGTTTAAATGTACAAGATTTTTTAAACCTCTTTTCTTTTTATAACATTCTATATTCATTTATTTTTATCTATAACATTTTTTCCATTCATTCATTTTGAAACAATCTTTAAAAACCTGCTAAAATACACAAAATTATTTTTTCTCAACATAAGCATACATCTTTATGTATTTTTTACAACTTTTTTTCACCTATATACATTTTGCTTTCCTTGTACACTTTGAATAGAGAATCGTTTCCCTTAATTTCAGTTTTAATTACATATATTAACTAGAGTTTTTAGCTTCTTAGTAGACTTAATTCTCAGTGAAAACCTAGGAAGTAAGCAATTTTGAAAAATCATAAGCCAGTATTTTATGAATACACATTTTGTAATTTTTAGAAATGCATGTTTCTTGATTAAACAATTTTAAAAATGTGGAATAGGACACATTTACTAACATCCACATTTATTAAGTCAAAAGTAGATGAACTTCATGTTCAACAATTAATGTTTTAGTGTTTTATCTTATTTGGAAATGATATAGAAATTCAGCGAGTTTCTATCATTTAATTTAACTTAGCAAAATTAAAGGGTGCGGTTGTCAAAGAGATTTGGGAAGTCTTTTAAGTAAACATATTATGAAAGCATAATTATTGTTTTAAAAAGTTTATTTATAAAAGTTGATTCCACTTACATCTATTTAATTTAAGATAGTAACTTTTATGATCTTTAAAACTTAATAGAAATCAAAGCTGTGTGTCTACAATAGAGTTAATGTTGAGAGGCCTGTTTAATTAAACCAATATTGTTCTTATTGATCATAGATTCTTGAAGTCATGTGAACTTGAAAAGCATTTGGACTTACTTTTTAAATTCATCAATGCTCATGTATTTCTAAGTTAGTCTGGCACCATGGAGACAATATACAACCATGTGTAAACACAAACATTTATGTAGATACAACATACCACACAAACGTACACATGAGTACATGTAAATGGTTTCTCTGGTTTACCCGCAAAGACGTGAACAAATTGGGTGCCTCCAGTCACAGACCTGCCAGTCTCTGACACCAGGCAGCACAAGTGGGATTGGACTTTCCAGCATAACCTGGCAACAGAGGTTACAATGACAAAAGCCCCTTAGGACAGGACGGCTTTATCAAAATAAATGCTCCCGAGAACTTGGCATGTTTGGACACAGAAAATGCTGCCCAATAATGTTTTGTGTATTGGGTTCCCAATCTTTTCCAACTGACCACCTGGCATGACGTGAGAATCATGCCCCCAACAGAGAGAAATCTTCACTTGGTCGTGAAGCCTGCCTTGTAAGACATAAAGCAAGATGAAAGGGAAACCTTATCTGCAGCATGACTGGAACAGCAGGCTTATAAGGGCTTTAGGCATTTTTTTAATCCTACAGTTTGTGTGTGTGTGTGTGAGACAAACAACATAAAAAGACAGAGACAAAGAAAAACAAATGTGATTTCTGGGAGGAAAGGGATCAGCCAATGTGAGTACACATACCAAAAAAACCAAAACCGAAAACAAAACAGCAACAAAAACCCCACCGGCGTTGCTATACCCAAAAACCTTATACATGCTTTTCTCCTAAAATTGGAAAGGAAAAAAAAAAGATGTACACTGATTTTTATTGTTTGTTTGACCGTATTCCATATTCCATAGACGGGAATCCAGGAGGCTGACTGGTAAGAATTTTTTTTACCCTTTTCCTGACTTATCAGTCCTAGGTTTTTTTGATTGCAGCATCTAGAATAGAGAGATTCTGGTATCTGCCAGCAGTGACAAATCTGCAGGGCAAAGAGAATTTTCCCTTTCCTTATGATAGTGTGAGTCTGCTGAAATTAACTCACAATAGACAGATTAATAAGAGACAAGGCATTCGAATTTGTGAATATGCATAAGCCATACATGAGCCATACAAAATATGAGACTCGAAGGAAGGCCAAGTGGTTGAAGCTTAAATAGCCCCCTCTTCAGAGAGGAGAAGGAAATGGAGGAATGTAAGCAATTTTGTGAAGTAGCAAATGATTTTCAGGAGAATTGAGTAAGTTCAAAGAACAAGCAATGGCCTGAAACTAAGTTCCTCTGAGCTCTGTGGGAGGTGGTGACAGATACCAGGAAGATGAGAGACCAAACTTCACTGTGAATAAAGTTTATCTTATTACACAGATAAAAATCTCCTAGGTAATCTCTTGAGTTTTCCTCAGAAGAGTAGACGAAAGTTCTGTCTGGTTGTGATGATGACATCTAGTGTCTTCTCCAGTGATTATTCTTTCTTAGTTATTTTATGAGATTCCTAGGAAAAGCAGTTTTAAGATAATTGCATTTGTTTGGGAAGAAGTCTTCCTCAGTCAAATAAAGAAACGTCCAGAGTGAGAGTGAGAGAGAGAGAGAGAGAGAGAGTCCTTAGCTGTGCTTATTGGTAGTGGGAGCATGCAGGGGGTGGCAGGGGAGTTTGCAAGTCCTTGGTTCTAAGGCAGCTTCTAAGGCCTTCCAAATTTCCTTTAGTTAAAAAGTGCTCAGCAAGCCAAATAACAGTACTTTGGGATATTGTTCTCTGAGTCCCAACACTCTATTCAGGAACCTATACTAAAATGAAAACCTAAAGATATGGAGAGTGGAACATCCATTTTCATATTGAAACCTGGGATTGGAAACTAACTTTTTCCTCTTGTGTTTTTTTCTTGAAGCTTGAAAAAAATTGTTTTAGGGAAAATAAAAAGAACCTCTTTGATATAGTTTGGACAGTTGTCCGCTCCAAATCTAATGTTGAAATGTGACCCCAATGATGGAGGCGGGCCTAGTGGGAGGTCATGGGGGCGGATCCCTGATGAATGACTTGGAGTCTTTCCTGCAATAATGAGGGAGTCTTCACTCTATTAGTTCAACTGAGAACCAGTTGTTTAAAAGAGCCTGGTGCCACCTCCCCCCTCTTTCTTCTGCTCTCAACATGTGACAAGCCACCTCCCCTTGCCTTCCACTGTGAACACAAGCTTCCGGAGGTCTCACTGGAAGCCAAGCATATGCCACCGGCATCACGCAGAACTGTGAGCCCAATAAACCTCTTTGCTTTATGTATTACTCAGCCTCAGGAATTCCTGTATAGCGATACGAAACAGTCTAATACATGTTTTCCTCTTTTAATTTTAAAATTGTGGGTACCCAGGATTAGGTGTACAAATATTCACTGTGCAGATACCCCTGTTGATGAGGTGAATGCATTCTTATTTATACAAAACAACTTCTGTATCAAAAACTCATTTTTCCAAAGGATTTGTCCAAGTGTGTTATATGGTATTAATAGTTCTCAAATAAAAAAGGATTACATGATTAACTTATTAGGGATTTTTTTTTCGGTGACTTTGACATGCTACAGACCTTCACGACTCTACAAGCATATGTGTGAGTACAATCGAAGGGGAAAATGCACTTTTGAAACGTTTAATAGTTCATTGAATGCCTTTACGTGCATTCATTCAGTATCCCCACAATAATCGTATCAGCTAGATATTAAACTATGGTTCAGAAATAGTCAGTTATTTTCTCAAGATTATGCAGCTTGTAAATGGAGAGGCCAAAACCTAAGCCCAGGACTTTTGACTGCATATTTTGTATTCTTTCCATTCCAATCACTCTTCGTAAGGTTAAACAAGAGAACTTTGAGCCCTAGGGCTTGTTCAGAACCTGCCCTGAAATTTTCCGTGGCTGCTCTTTATTGCAGTCCTATGGTACATGTCTAAGAGAAACCCAAATTGTCCTGTGGTCCTTTTAGCTACATAGCCCTTTAGGTCTTGTCTTTTGCAATCACATAATAAAGAATTTCATGCTCTGCTATACCCCAAAGGGTATTGTAGAATTTGAACAATAAGCGATAATTACTGGAGTGCTTAGTACATTGATACATTCGTGGGAGGAAACACAACTCTGCCTCCTTTTATTGGGCTTAACAAAACTCAGAATGACTTTCACAAAGCAAATTTTTCTCTTTTAACTTTTAAACCCATGGGCACTTTAAAGGAAATTTAATCCACATGTTTCTAAGTCATTTGCACTTAATTCATCAAATGTTGTTTGGTAAAAGCTATTTGGTTTCCCAGAAGCCTTAGGACACTTTTGTTTATAGGATTTTAAAGCCCTTCTTTCCTTTAACTAGAAAGTCTCATTTTGTAAGGTTCTCCACTGAACTTAAGCCACGAATGACTAAAACTCAAGCTCTCTAATCCTGGATTTCCTAGGAAACATCTCCCAGATGATCCTTTAAAGGTCACTCTTTGCTTGGCTTCCATGCTGAACACAATGTCACGTAAGTGGGGACTCTATCCTTCCATTAGGCTTGTCGGTTTTTGCTGTGGATGTGGACAGTCTCAGTTAAAACTAGGCCTCCTCACCTTTGCGGCATTAACCACAAAACATCCTGTTCTTGGAATCAATTCTTCATTTCCTCAGCATTCCTCCTAATTTTCTTTTAAAGTTTCCTGAAAAAAGCTAGCCATGCCAATGGCCAACAAAGCTGGTTATTGATGCTTCATTTCCTTCTAAAATTCTCATTCTTGCTTTTGAACTTAGAATAAAATAGCATAAAATGAGAAAAAAAACAGTGATTTTGTCACTTTACAGAAAAAATGACAACTGAATTTCTTGCTACAAAACAGAGAGCTCTGTATCTCTCATAATCAAGCATGTTCAGAAAGCCTCGGGCAAGATGCCTTGGGATGTAGAAATATTAATAATTGTATTAAAACAGCTATATATTTAAGTTAATTTGCCTATTAAATATGCTAATAATTAATAAAGATTCAGCAACATTTTTATAATTCTTCAGACAATTCTTTAAGGTATAATAATTAACATTATTTAACATTATCATTAATAAAAACTAATATTTATTAACTGTTTGCCATTTTCTCAAAACTACAGTATCTCAGTTTGTTCTCAAAGTTACTTTATGTGATAGATGAGATTATCGTGACAGTGTATTCCTGTGACCAGAAATTCCACTGGGAATGCATAGTTTGGGTCTGTTCATTGAGAAACAAAAGACTTTGGTGCGAGAATGAGCGTCAAGCTTAGAAGGCATTTGTTCAAAGCATTAAAATTGTTAGAAGGGTTCAACTAGAGAAATTACTAGTGATGGATTCCTCAAGGTATTTGCTGGGGAGCAGGAAAATTTACAATAGGAAGACAGAGAACAAGATAGAAATAGAACTTTCATTTAAAAAAAGAAGGCGAAGTAGCTTGAATAGATAAAGAATGCGTTTTCAAATTAGCTTTTATCATACATTGATCACTGATTAATCCATTACCTGTGTCAAGTCATATGCTTTCCAATTTTTTCTCACTTTTTCCACCTCATTCTAGTTGATGAGGAAAAGGAGATCATTCTTGTTCAGCCAATGTGCCAACTAGCTTTGAACAGGATACGCAAGCCATATGGGGAGAACTAAGGTGGTAAAAGGCGCGAAATTGGGCAAGATCACCAGCTTTGGAAGACAGACTAGAAACATCTAATCAAGAATGAGGATTTTGGCCAGTGCGGTGGCTCACGCCTATAATCCCAGCACTTTGGGAGGCCGAGGTGAGAGGATTGATTGCCTGAGCCGATGGGTTTGAGACCAGCCTGGGCAATTTGGTGAGACTTCATCTCTACCATAAATAAAAAAAAATTAGTTGGGCATGGGGGTGCAAGTCTATAGTTCCAGCTACTTGGAAGGCTGAGGCAGAAGGATCCCCTGAGCCCGGCAGATCGAGGCTGCAGTGGCCATGAGTGTGCCATTGTACTCCAGCCTAGGCGACACAGTGAGACTCCAACTCAAAAAAAAAATTACCATATTTTTTTCAAGAATAAGGATTTTATTTTTGGGAAGGTATTTGACATGACTCTTCTTCCCACCTCTGTCAGATGTTAAGCAAATAAAACTTTTTGTCCAATACATTCTAGAGTCGGAGCTTCAGAGTACCCTCATGTGCTAAATTCTGCTTTAGGCCAAGTGCAGGCAAAGAACAGAGGTTGTTCAAAATATGCATATCTACAGGAAGTACAAATCCATTCATCATAGTTATCAAGTACCTTTCTGTACCATAGTCTGCGCTAGATACTGGGGATACTGTGTGAATAAAAACAACATTTCCGTCCCCCAGAAACATACAAAATTGTGAGGAACATGGCCACATAAATAGGCAAATTTAGTTCAATAGATGAGGGGTTAAGTAGGTAAACATGGAATGTTTGAGAACATCAGAAGAGAATGCCACGCCCACAAGATCAAGTGCAGATGCAAGAAATGTGAGCTTTGATGGCAGAAAGGGGGGAGGAAGTTTGCATCCCGACATGGGAAGAACTCTGGAGGCAAAGAGGTTGTCGATGGGTTTGGAGACCCGTGATGACTAAGGTTTTAACATTTCCATCTTGTAGAAGGAGAAAGAATAACTAAGGATATGCATGAAAATTGTCACCAGCCCAAGGAGAAGACATAACTGCTATGTGGCACAAAATCGAACTCTTTTCTGGGATTTTTAGCAGTCTTTGGCAACCACAGAGTAGATTTGCAAAATAACGCCCCACCCTCTATTGATTGAAAAGTGCTTTTACGAGGAATTTTCCCTGTGCTAAGAGAGGGTAAGTACTTGAATTAGGCTATGAGCTAGGGCTTGGGAAGTTAGTTTGTTTTCTTCACATTTTCTTTCAGTTGTGACTGAATTAAAATTTGCTCCTTTAAAGAAGGGTCCTGAAACCCCACTCGTCTCCTTGACCAATAACCCAACACCATAAAATCACATAATTCCACACTGACCAGGAACAAAAGTACCGGCTAAGGTCTTGTGACCCTTTGACTGTGTGTTGCCAATGAATGAGCTCGCCACAGACAGAAACTTGATGAGAAGAGTTGGGCAAATACATGCATTTGAACTAGAAGCATGACTGTGTCATCATTTTGCCTTTGTTTGTACATTTTCAAAACAACTTTTTTGTTAGATGCATTGCGTAAGGTCAGTAGACAGCGCAACTCCATGAAAATGAGTCCAAGCAAGGCCATTTACTCTCTGCAGGGACACGAATCAGCCTGTCGTCTACACAACATTGCCTCTGACTCTACAAGCCTGAAAGAGAGACAAAACGTTCTGTAATTGGAGATTGCTTTGAATGAGTTTTAATTTGATTGGTAATATCCCACAAGGCTACCCTAGCATATAGAGATTATAGACAATTAATGCTGTGATCAATTAGATCTAAATTGTTAGTCCATTAAGAGGCACTAACAAGAACTCTGATTTTCTAAGACTTTTTTCCTAATCCTCCTGCTCTACCACTCTTTTTTTTTTCTGAGTTGGAGTCTCACTCTGTCACCCAGGCTGGAGTGCAGTGGCACACTGCTCACGACCACCGCAGCCTCGAATTGCTGGGCTCAGGTGATCCTTCCGCCTCAGCCTTCCAAGTAACTGGAACTACAGGTATGCGCCACCACACCTGGCTATTTTGGGATTTATTGTACAGATGAGGTCTCACCAAGTTACCCGTGGGCTCAGGCAATTCTCTCACCTTGGCCTCCCAAAGTGCTGGGATTATAGATGTGAGCCACCAAGCCCGGCTAACTCTAGCACTCTATGATGACAGATAAAAGTGCTTCTGTTACTTCCATATTATGCCACACATTTAGACAAGTCCACTTGTTTTTGTTATTTAGGAGTATGCAACCAAATATCCTAGGCATAAGTAAAGTTTAAAAAAATCTTCGCAAATGCCACAATGCTTTCTTTTTATCACCATCATAAAATCAATAAAAATAACCATCAGAATTGCTTTGGCCATCCAGAATATGCAGACCATGTGTGCAGTACGAGGACCTATCGTTTCTGGATAAATTAGGTACAAATATCCTCAGATTAGTTTGTAAAAGCTTCAGTGCAGTGTCTTCAAAAGGCACTTGAACTTTGAAGATATGAAGTGAGAAACAGCACTGTAGAAAAATTCTGACTTCAAAACTACACTTTGGTTCTTTTCTTTCTTTTTTTTTTTGGTGATAAACTCAGAAAAATTTTTTCTGTTAAAAGAATTTTCAGAAACATATTTTAGTTGGCCTTTGTTTATGCCTTGAATCTTCATCCAGGGCAAAAATATTTATTTTATTTTTCCCAGTAAAATCCTTCCAACGTTTTAGTCTTGGATCGCATGCTACCTTCTTTGAGAAGTTTTCCATGCTGAACCCAGAAAATGGACCTCTAGACTCCACAGACACTAATCCGCCCGGCCCCTTAGAGTATATTGTGATAATTTTTTCCTTGTCTTAGTTCCTCTGCCCTCCTGCAGGATAAGAAACATATTGTGTACTATTTTCTGCGTTCCACAGTATCTGACATAGTATGCTGAGCCCAGAAGGCAAAAACAAACATTTGCCGAATTTATCAATGATTTATAAAATTCTTCTTACAAGTTTACTCTTATGACCTTTAGGAGATTACTTTTTTTCTTTTCTTAGCAAAGGCCAAAATTGCTGTTTCATTGAGATTTGAACTTGTGACCCCTGATACATCAACAAAACCATTTGATGGCTCACTTAGCAAGGCAATTGTAGAATAAGACTCCCACTCCAGGACTGCAAAGTATGCTCTCCAAAGCTTTGGTCAAAAATAAATGGTGAACCTTTGTAGGAGTTGATATTTAGAGGAATTGATCTAAAATTTTTTAAAAAATCTTATTTTCGGGGGAAAAATCCTATAAATATGAGCATTTATAATATATTTATGTGTACCCAAAAATAAAAGATTCCAGGCATATTTTATATATGATTATATATCCTGCAATGGAATGAAAGCTATTTCTTTAAGGACAACTGCACACACGGAACAAACCTAACAACAAAGGGATTGAAGGTTTGTCCTGACTATGGCAATAATACCACCCAACATTCCTGTTTCCAGGTTCAAGACTACGTCTCCAGTTAATGGAGAATGTTCAGTAAATGCTAAAAAAAATGACCAATTGAAATGTGGGAAGGGACTGCCACTGACAAGGCAGAAGAGAATAATAACTTCAGACTAGAAAACCCAGGATTAGAGTTTTAATTTTAACACCATCCCGTTGGAATTTTTGTGTGTTATATTTGTAAAATAATGTTTCATTCTCTTGCTTGACATGTTTACATAAATCTAATGGTCTGTTATCATTGCAATACAGAAGGGGAGGCATACGAGAAGTGACCTTGGTGAGCCCAAGCAAAGATCAAAGGGGAGGGGACAGAGGTTCAGACAGAAAGATATTCCAGAAGGGATAGGGAAAACAGTGCTGTGAAGACCTGCATTCCGTCCCTGTCTTTTCCATATCACAGGGCTGATATCATTTCATTTAAGACCATGCAAACCTTTTAGCAGAAAGAGAGAAGGATATTTTTTTTAATGGTGCCAATAACATACAAAATGTGATTCTGCTCCTAAGCAAAGCTATAGACTTTGCGTCCTAAAAATAAAATTTCATAAATTGCGAAATGGTTTTATGTAACTTTTCTACTTTTGTGTTAAATCTTCTAAATATCACTCCTACGTAAGTGGGTATCATTAAATATTTACTCTTGATCACAACCTTAGAGAGCGTCATTGTCATTCATTGCTCTAGATGGAACGAACACTAAGTCTAATCGTTTCAGAGAAACTAGGGGAAAAAGTGCATGGATAGTTAGTACTTGGGCTGCCTGACTCTGGATTAAAGATTCCTTTAAAGAGAGGATTGCCTGAGCCCATGGGTTTGAGACTCACCTGGGCAACTTGGCGAGACCTCGTCTCTGCAATCAATCAAGAATTAGCCAGGCGTGGTAGCGCGCGCCTGTAGTTCTGGCTCCTTGGAAGGCTGAAGCAGAAGAATTGTCGGAACCCAGCAGGTCAATGCTGGGGTGGCCATGAGCTGCACTCCAGCCTGGGTGATGGGGTGAGACTCCAACTCAAAAAAAAAAAAAAAAAGATTCCTTCTGTCTTCAAATATTTCTGTGTTGGCCAAGCCAAGTGGAACAGAATCTGCACCTCTGAAGCACCTTGCATTACATATTTTGCATCTGGTAATATATTTGGATGGAATCTCACAGCCAAGGGCATATAGTGGTGTCACCAACACGTTACAGATGAGAAACTAAAGTTCAAGCAGGTGAACAGATCCCTTAGCTAGTTCATGCTAGGCTTGGGAAGAAACTCCCGTAAAGAGGACCTTAACTCCACACAGGGCACACGAAGTTAATATTGTAGCTCCCTGATGGCACTGAATTTCATTAATTTGCTGTTAATATTTCCAGTGTGAAACATTCTAATGAAGTGTTTATTCAGTGAGAGGAGGAGTAGGGTGGAGCCTCGATGTTTTAGCCACAACACCAAAAGAATCAGAATTTCTTCTGTTTAATTACTTGTGGGACATCCTGAACTGTTGGGATCTACAGATGTTCTCTGGGTAAGAAAAATCAATTCAAGGGAATAAAAATGTTTCATTTTGGAAATAATTATTTGCACTGCAAAGGATTCTTAAAAGGTTTACATTCCATTTCCCCTAAATAGTGAGTTACTCAAATGCATTTATGATATGGCTTATACACAAAAAGATTTGATTAGCACAATTTCCAAATGGATCCATTTATTGATTGTTATCAGAGAGCACATATATGATATATATGGTGTCAAAAAAGTATACACATTTTAAGAGATGTTATCTATGTATTACTTTTTGAAGTTGGATTGAATTACAGTGCATTGTATGTATACTCAACCATGTTTCTGCCATCTTCTTTGGCTGCCCTACCTGTCACATAGTGATGTTAGCATTCATTTGATTAATGCCATCTTTTGAGCAAACATCATTCTTAAAATGTGTATACATTATTTTGGCACCTCATGTATGTATGTGTGTGTGTGTGTGTGTGTGTGTGTGTGTGTGTGTGTATACACATATATTTCTGAAGAACAAGCCAACTGACAAGCCAAATAACAATAGGAAGAAATGAGAGAATTTGAGATGCTTCCTTTGAAGGTAGTTCCCCTTTTTCTCGGGGCAGGGAAGCCCCTTTGTGGCAGCCAAAGCACAGAGATCAGCCTTTGCTAGAACAAGTTTATGGTGGAAAATCCAAATCTCTTGTCTTCAAAAACATCTACTTTATATTCTGGCAAAATTTGCCTTTCTGATATTTCCGTGCCATTCCTTGTTCTGCTCGAGGGAACAACAAAAACCATGTTGCCGCTATTGCCCAGATTATTCTGATACCTGCATGAAGACAACTTAGGCTCTTTAAAAAATCGTATCTATTTCTTTTGACTGTTTCTTATAGATCATGGTATCCAAATTCCCTTCTTCATTACGTTTGTCATTCTCAGGGCAATTCTATCTTAATTTGCCATTGCATTCGCTTACATCTAGGGAACCAGAACTGAAACAAACATCATGTATGTAGTCTGAAGAACACAGTGCATGACCTGGATATTGCACTCGCATTAATCCAGCCTTAAGAAAGAGCTCTTCCAGCCTCAGATGTCTGCTCTTCTGAAGAAGTCAGAACTGACTTTTGACAGTTGCAAACAGCATCATGATACTCAATCCATGTCTGCCAGTACTATTTTCAATGAGTGAGTGTTATGAAATATTTCCTTTTAAAGCATTTTCTTTTACATTTGGTACGAATTCAGAGGAAAGCGGGGGTCACAGTAAATCTGCTCTGTGAATGTTTGCAAGTACATTACAACATAATCATACATGATTTTCATACATAGGTTCTTACTTCACTGAGGAAAGCTTGGGGCAATTGCCAAGGGAGAGACTTTTGACCACCATAGACTTTAGTGGATTGTTTCAGTGTTGTTAACGGAAGTGGAAATTGTGGTGACGAAAGACTTCTGTTTATGGTGAAATTGGCCTGTGCACAATATGATTTCATGGTGGCTATTTCGTGGAAACTTGCTGTTTCCATGTCACTGGCCGCTTGTTCACATTTTAAAATGTACTCCATGCTAGGCAAGACTATGCATGCTCAATCACAGACAAGAACTTTAAAATTTTTGTGGCTGTTTTGAAATTAAAATGTCTCAATAACCAATGGGAAGCACATAAAATTCAAAACATGAACAATATCTACATGTTAAACACGTATCCAAAGTTCTGTCAATCAGGGTGAACCTGGGCTTCCGTGCCAAATGACTTTTATGTAATTCCCATTAAACAATTTTTAGTTTAATTCAATAAAAGGAGAGGGTGGGCATGGGAGTGGTGGGAATGGTGTGAATCTCTCAGTCAGTCGCTCTACAGTCATTTACAAGGATAAGGAGTCAAATAATCATGGTTGGTTGCTGAAAAGTGTCTACTGCGGAGAAGAGATGTGATGGCACTAATGGATCCCCATGGATCATCCACTGGAGTGAGCTCTCTGTGAAAAATAGATTTCCTTACTCCCTTACTCAAGTAGAAAAATAACTTTGCTTCTTTCCTCATTACTCCTTTCCTTGTACATTGACCTGCCTTTACAATTCAAGGTGGGCCCTTAACTTCCAGGCCAAGGATGACATCAACATGTGGTAACGTACTGGACCCAAGGCAGACATCAGGAATCTATCTTGAGTGATATTTATTCCCATTGAGCCTGTATATAAGACTCTTAACATGAGGCCCTAGACAGCCAGTATTCAGAATTCATCTAAGAATTCTCATTCAATCTCAGAGAACCCATCTCCTTTTAGTGCTCTCCCTCTTCACTTTTACTGTCTTTTAGACCATATCTTTATTCATTCCAGACTAGTGCATTCCGGTCAACTCCTACCTGAGGGCCTGAAGACTAGGTAAACTTAGGGTAACAGAAGAAATGCAAATAAACACTGGGCAACCAGAGAATAAAAGCAACATGAGAAGTCTAAATGATCCTCAGTATCTTCTGCTATGGGATTTTATTTCTCAATAGCATAGGTTTTTATTTTCAGTGAGTTTGCTCAATAAAGCAAATAGATGAAACAGGAAGACGTATTCCCATTCCAGAAAGTATATTTGTGTGTGTGCTTTAATAGAGTGAAAATCACTAAAGCCTCCCTGCAGAACTTTAGCCCATCAGATGCCAGCATGCTAGATATCAGTATACCTTACTCAGCAGAAGGCGATATCACTTAATCTTTTGATTTTCCACTTATTTTTTTCCCCAAAGAATATTATCTTTAAAGTTCAGGCACCTTTTGCAATTCAGTTTTCTTCCGTCTTTGCCTCCCTCCCTCCCTCCCTTTTTTGTTTCCTTTCTTCCTTCCTTCCTTCCTTCCTTCCTCCCTTCTTCCCTTCCTCCCTCCTTCCTGATGGTTTATTGACTTGTCTTTACAATCCAAGGTGGGCCCCAAACTTCTGGGTCAAAGATGACATCAACGTGTGGTAATGTACTGGGCCCAAGGCAGACATCAATAATCTATCCTGACTGATATTTATTCCCATTGAGCCTGGATGTAAGACTCTTAAAATGAGGCCCTAGACACCCAGTATTCAGAATTCATCTAAGAATTCTCATTCAACCTCATCCAGAGCACCCATCTCCTTTTAGCGTGCTCCCTCTTCACTTTTACTGTCTTTTAGGCAATATCTTTATTTATTCTAGAATAGTGCATTCTGGTCAACTCCTACCCGAGGGCCGGAAGACTAGGTAAACCTCCCTCCCTCCCTTCTGTCATTTTCTTATTTATTTAAGAATTTTCTCCCACTCATGAACATTTGGGAAGAGTTAAGCCAATTCAGGGATGACATTTCATGAAAATTACACCTAGTAAGACAAAACATGTTCTGGCTCGTTTTTGGATGCCTGAATTAAAACTAAGCAAATAAACACAGGTGGGAGGTGTCACTCATGCAACAGAACTTACTGTAATCCAGCATGTACCTCAGTATACTGCAGTTATTATTTTCTACACTGAAAAAGGCCATGAACGCTCATCTTCATCGTTGCCGTTGGCATCGTCATTATCACCATTGGTATAACAGTAGCTAACGTGATGATGGCTGATGCCAGGCATGTTATAGGCACTATCTCACTTAATCTCCAACAACTCCCTGAGGTAGAAACTTCCCAAATGTCCATTTTAGTGATGGGTACTCTAAGGGTTAACTTGGTTAGGAATCTTGTGCAAATGTCACAGTTACCGCGTGGTGAAGAGAAATTTTGAAACCAGATCTATTGGCCTCAGATCCTTGTGTTTTAAGACCCCACATAAACAATACTAGGAAGAATATCTCCTCCACCTCTGTCATAAATAAGCTTTTGTCTACAAGTTCATTATTGCTACCTGTAAGAAATGAGGTACATAATGACATGAATAAATTAGCTCAAGTACATTCAACTCCAAATTGGAAGGCGCAAAGAATTGTTGATAAACCATCCGTTAACCACGCTAACTCCACATTTCCTGAGGAGTAAAAGGAAGTTGCAACCTATCTTAAATCTCTGGTGTACAGGATGATAATTTCTCAATAAACGAAATTCTGCTACTATCGGAAGATTTGAACATTTCTAACGATTATTACCAATGCCTCCAAACAACATGGATTGGAGGCAGCCAATCAAAAGGCTTGGCTGGGTTATGTCTGAATTTTATTTCCAAAAGGTAACTTAGCAGAAATGGAGTAACTGTTCATTATTTTCTGTCATTTTTATATCATTTTTTGCCATGCATATTGTGCAGTAATTGCAGGAAATTAAATTTGAATCTTGTGACACAAGCATGTTGTGAATATCATAAAAAACACATATGTTCATAAATGGTGAAAAAAGAAAGGTGATAAAAATTACATTTAGAAAACTTTTACAATCTTTCTGAACAATGGAAAAGGGAATGTCTTAGGGTTCTTTGTTTAGGCAGAATCCTGAGCTGATGCGCTACCGAGGCAAAGTTCTGTGACTGGTGAGCATATGTGTATTTTTGCTGTTCTTGTTTTTTGCTCCAGGGCCTTTGGAGTGGTATCCTATGGGCGAGAGGTCAACCCAAATCCCACACAAATAACTGGCTTGAAAACCGGTCCCATCCACATCCAGTAAATAGAGAGCCTGCAGATGAAGCCACTTTTCATTTGCTCCATGGGAGAGAGAACTGTCAGGACACTGGTAGGTCTTCCTTGGCTTTGTCGTGCCTCTTCTCTCTGTGGCAACGGCCCTTGCTCTCCTTGCTGTCTCTTCCCTGTTGAAATTAGTTCCTATCTAACCCCATGTGAAAACATTTACGAGGCCAAAAACCTCACATTCCACTTTCTGATCTAAATCAATGATCAGCCTCAAGGTGTTGATTTGACTGCTGTCATGAGTCTCATCTCAAATCCAACTTTCATCATCTGAATTCTGTGGGTCTATGGTGACTCTCGGGGCTTAGAACAATTTCCTTCTACATTTTCCTATGCTAACGGCAGATAATGAATTCGTCCCAACACATTTGCAAAATGAAGACCGCTCCCTTTTACCAACTTGATGCCACCCAGAATTGGCAAGTTTTGTTAAGTGCCCAGCTAGCTCTAGCGATGGCCAAAACCTTTGCCAATTATCCAGACAGCATTTATGACCCAACTCAGTTCCAAGTTTTCCGTGAAATGTTCTCTGAACACTTTGTTTCTCTCTTTGATGTACTTACTGATTGAGTTATTTATTTCATTTTGCTCTTAAGCACTAATTGCTCTTTTGTAAGATTATTTTAAACTCCTTGGGAGTGGAAACTAGCTCTTAATCATCACTCCAATCCTACAGGATGTTTAAACAATATCTTTGTTTTCATCCCAAACCGAGCTTATCATATCTGCCTCTCTAATCCAGTTCTGCTCATCCCTCAACGCTGTTGCTGTTGATATTGTTCCAAGTGCCTAGACTCAAAAATTCTGAGGTCCATAGCTAATTAATTACCAAGTTCTGTAGACTGGAATTTAAAATTATTTTTTATTTGACTTGTTTGTTTGCCTCCAGGAGACTTTTGTTAAAGAAGATCACAGATGAAAGTTCAATATGTAAGAAAAGCAGTTCTGAAAATAAGAGGCCGAACTGAGCACCTTAAACCCGCAACTGCAACCCTTGAAAGCATCTTCAGAATTCCTGAGGCTGATCACTGTTGGAAGGTCCCTAATTGTAGAGTTGACCTCTAAATTGTCAAATAGCAGCACAGGGTAGTCAAAAGAACATTGGTGTGAATCAGACGACCTGAAATGAAACTTGAAGTTTTTTAAATCTGTGAAATAGGTTATTTTTTCTACTTACATCCTGGGGTTATCAAGTATCAAGTAAGATTCTATATGTGAAAACACATTGTGACTTGTCAGCGACCATGCAGATGTAGGAACCATCACCTCCTCTTCTGATCTCCAGCACTCCAGTTTCCTTTCCTTTCTATCTACCATCTAGTCTAACCACTGTTTCCAAATTAATCTTCCTAAAGTCCATGTTCAAGGATCACCAGTGGCTACTAAATTAAGAGTAAACATCTCAGCTTAGGCTTTAAGCCCTTTCACCGTGAAGTTATAATCCCTTCCAGTATTAGCTGTCATCATTCTTCCACATAAACCTGATGCTCTAGAAAAACCACTCACTTACTCTTTCCCCATGTATCAACTTCTTGGCCATCTCGTAGCTTCTGTTCTGACTGCACCCCCTGACACCACTCCTGAAATGCAATGTATGATTCAAAGCCCATCGTCAACCGTCATGTCCAATGAAGCCTTTGGTATTCCACTCTTCACTTCTCCATCCTAAAGACTACCAATAGGAAAGAGGATAAATCCTCAATGATTCCTAAGTCAGAGAACTATAGTATTTAGGTCAGTATAGAGAATGATTAAGAATTTAGAAAATTTTCTAAGAGCATAATGAATTTTTGTTAGAGCAAACTGAAATATGCCTAAAAAAAAATCTCTCTTGTTCTCACCTTTTTAAGATAGGTAAACCTTTATTTGAGGGTATGTTTTCTCATTTATGATCTCTTCCTTCCTCCTGTTGAAAGACTGAAACGTAAGTCAAAAATTGCTGATTTGACATGGAAACAACCATGCTGCCCATTGAAAGAAGACTATAAAAAGTGTGGTACGTATACACTATGGAGTATTACACAGCTTTAATGAAAGACAAAATTATGAACCTCGCAGCAACTTGGTTGGGCTTAGAGTCTATACTACTGAGTGATCTATCACAGAAACAAAGAACTGAGTACCACATGTTCTCACTTAAAAGTGAACCTTGATCAATTATCATAATACTATAAGAAAGGGAGTGGCCATCGTGGAAAACTGCCAGGGGAGGGAGGGTGGGATTGGCAGTAGTGGGAAACTGTCAGGGGACAGTGGGGGGCACACCTCATCCACAAGGGTACCTGCATAATGAACATGTGTATACCTAACCCTGAATTGTACCCACATCTTTAAAATTAAAACAAAAACAAAAACAAAAAACCCCCAAACAAAACAAAGAATGCTGATTTGATAAATGAGGCCTGCCATATTGGAGTCAGGAAAGATACCATTTTCTGAAAACTTTCATTTCCTGTGCCAAACAATATTGGTTTCTGTCCACAAAAATACTTCACTTATTTTAAAACACTTCATATTTATCAATATATAATGTAGACGCAAAAAAAAAGTACAGGTTGAACTGGAGAATATCTTTAACGAAAAAAAATTGTTACTTTCAAGTATAAAAGAGAAAGGGTCACCTACCAGGTAGAGGTACTTATCCGTGTTTGATGTGGTGACTAAAAGAATCTAGAAAATTTGTGGCAAGACAGAATAACTCAGGCAGTCTTTAAAGATCTCATTCATTTAACTACTTCATAGAGTGAGTAATTGTTTAAATAAATAGATAATGTTAGTTTTAAATGATCAGAGTTTTTTGTGCAAAATTATCTGCTTATGCTAAAGTAGTTTTTCTTTTAAATACCTTAAACCTTTCCTTGTTGACATCCTTTCTTGCTGTATACTTGTCTTTTTTATGAAAACAGAATCAGTTGAGTAAAGATAAATTTGGTCTACTACCATTTAAGTGATTTCTCTTACCAATCAGAGAGCTTTGAATCAATAATGTTTCCACTATACCTGGAAACATATGATACAGAAACTCACTTGAAACTTAGTTTTCTCTGTCAGTTAGACAGAGAAAAATTCTCATATTTTTGCAGCACAGCCATTCGCTCAGGTAGCCTTGGAGACCCGATGGTGAAGTGGAATATCCAAGTCATTATTGTGGAAATGTGCTGAGGGCCAGAGTTCTCCATTACCACATAGGAAATCGACCACAGGTGCTGGTGGCTGAAGAGGCGAATTAAAAAATAAGAAGACTTCTCCTTTTGGCCAAGATGGAAGAACAGGGATCAGAATGATCCTCCTGCCTGAAACAGTAAACAACAACAATGAACTTGACAAAATATGTGAGATGATGGTTTTCAAGACTCTGGACAGCAGGCAATTAAAGACTGTTGAAAACGAGTACCCTTGCCTCGGATGACCGCCATGAGAGAGTTTCTAGGTTACAGTGCAGAGAAGGAAACCCAAACAGAGTCTAGTAGAATTCCCAAGCTGAGATGGCAGAGCTGAGAGACCAGCAGGAGCAAGAAGGCTAGATTTATAGAAGGCAGAGCTGAGAGTCACACAGAGAAGAAACTCCAGGGATCGGCAGAGGGCCAGTGCTCATCAGAACATGTGTGTGTGGAAGTAACTGAAGGCCACGAAAAGATCTACCTGAAATGACTAGAGATAACAGTGCCCCCACTCTCACAGATTGACAATACTACCTGTTCTCATCAACCCAAATGGAGAAACTCATGAATTACAGGGTTACTGAAGGAGTTATCAGAAAGATCTCATCTCAGTAGCAGAGAATAATTAAACTCAGAGTTGTTTCTGCTACAGTCCTGCCTAACACATCTTAAAAGTAAGACTTGAGAGGATGAGGTTGTTTTCAAGGAACTTTGCTGCAGAAAAAAATTCAAGAATATTTACAGAAGAACAAAAATATTCAGTGCTCCAAAAAGTAAAATTAAAATGGTATCTAATAAAAATTACTAGAGAGCCGGGCTCGGTGGCTCAGCCTGTAATCCCGCGCCCTTTGGGAGGCTGAGGTGAGTGGATTGCCTGAGCCTGCGGGTTCGAGACCCGCCTGGGCAAGCGAGACCTCATCTCTACAATAAATCAAAAAATCAGCCGGGCGTGGTAGCGCGCGCCTGTAGTTCCAGCTACTCGGAAGGCTGAGGCGGAAGGATC
>CAUYQG010118513.1:0-10551 GCA_963574415.1 Tarsius wallacei | reverse complement strand
GGCCACCACAGCCTCGACCTGCTGGGCTCCAGCGGTCTTCCACCTCAGCCTTCCAAGTAGCTGGAACTACAGGCGCGCGCTACCACGCCCGGCTAATTTTTTTGATTTATTGTAGAGATGAGGTCTCGCCAAGTTCCCAGGCAGGTCTCGAACCCGCAGGCTCAGGCAATCCACTCACCTCAGCCTCCCAAAGGCGCGGGATTACAGGCTGAGCCACCGAGCCCGGCAATTTTTATTTATTTATTGTAGAGATGAGGGCTCGCTAAATTCCCCAGGCTGGTCTCGAACCCCTGGGCTCAAGCAGTCCTTTCATCTCTGCCTCCCAAAGTGCTGGGACTGCAGGTGTGAGCCACCGCGCCTGGCCGGTGTACATCTGTTTTGTACTAAGGACTAAACTAAGTGCTAGGATACCAAGCCAAGAGACATAGCCTACTTGGAATAGAACTGCACATAAAAAAAATAATAGGTTTGCCAGGCACGGTGGCTCATGCCTATAATCCCAGCACTTTGGGAGGCAGAGGCGAGAGGATTGCCTGAGCCCAGGGGTTCGAGACCAGCCTGGGCAACTTGGTGAGACCTCATCTCTACAATAAATCAAAAAATTAGCTGGGTATGGTAGCACATGCCTGTAGTTCCAGCAACTTGGAAGGCTGAGGTGGAAGGATCGCTGGGCCTAGTAGGTCAAGGCTGTGGTGGCCGTGAGCGTGCCACTGCACTCTAGCCTGGGCGACAGAGTAAGACTCCGACTCAAAAACAAGGAAACAAACAAAAATAACAGGTTTTATGGGAAGCCAGAGAGGGAGATCAAAGACCACAGAGGCTGGCCAGATGCACATTCCCTCAATCTCAGTTTCACAGTGTGTAAAATGGAGTCGCCAGTAACTTATCTCACAATTGTCCTAAGCATTAATGAGGATACATATGGAAAGCCTCTGGAACAGACTCTGACACATAATGATTGCTCGGGAAATGGTATGGAATATGTCCTTTTTTGAAGGGCTTGTAGTTAGGTGTTGACCCAGCAGAGAAGGGTTTTCCCAGCAGAAGGAAAGAGGCAGCCCAAGCGAGATGGTTGAATTAGGGCCTTCCTGGAGCTGAAAGGTACTTAATCGGTTGGAGTGCAGGGTACATGTGGAGGGAACACCTGGAGGCTGGAGGTATAGCTGGGAAGGGAGGCAGGGGAGGTGTTCAAGTCAGAGGTTTTCTGCCATGTTGAGGAGTCTGAGAGGCATTTGGGAAGAGTTGTAGAGTCTTTGAAGGCCTTAATTAGGGGAGTGCCCCGAGCAGCTTTGCCACTTGAAAGTCAGGTTTGTTACTGTGGAGTAGCTAGGAAATCCAGTAAGAACAATAGTGCTCAGCCTTGGCTGTACATTGGAACCGTCTGGAGAACTTTTAATGGTCTGATGCCCACGTTCACCCAAGATCAATTGTATCAGCAGCTCTGGGGGTTGACCCTGGGCATTGGTTTTTTTTTTTTTTATTGCTTCCCAAGTGATTCTGTTTCACAGCCAGTGTTGTGAACCACTGATTTAGAGGGTAACTGTTCAAACTATAGGATAAAGTTCAAACCAAACAAGGGCCAGCAGCGTAAAGGAACCAAAATAAGGAGATAGCAAATAGAATACGGTGGTCAGTCGAATGAGGAGAAATTGAGTAAAGGTTATTTCTAGATTGGGTCACTGGATGGATGACGATCATATGTCAAGGCTCAGCCATATTTCAAGAGTAAGAACATGAAGGAGAAGCACTCTTGGGTGCTAAGCCTTGCTGAGTGGATGTGAGAAAGATTAAGTATTTGATTTTAAAATGTGAAATTTGAGGGAGAGTAATCCATAATACCAAATGGGTAGAGAGAGACACTAAAGGGAAAGAGCCAATAGAAAGGTTGAAAATTCAGGGGACAGAGTAGATAATTGATGATGAGATCCCAGAAGAGACAGAACGCACAAAGCAGAGATGAAAAAAGTGCTTTATGTGAGAATGAGAGACATTTGCATTCAGAGAGAAATAAGAAGTATGTGAGGACGCAGATAAACTCACAGGTTAAGGAGGATGAGCTGTAATGTTGCCTGATGTCTGCTTCCTTACCATAGGAGATGTGGGTATCTGCTTGGGGGTTAAGGAGTGTGGTCAGGCTTTAGAAAAGTCCAAGGATAAGGGCCAAATAAGGAAGGCGGCTGAGAAGGAAATGGCTTTCTGGTCCTGCTTCTAAATGGTGGTTTTCCCCAGGGTTTCAGTATTGGCCATCTTTCCTATACTTGCAGGGTGATCTCCTTTGTTAATAGCTGAAGTTTGTCCAGAGGAGTTAAATAGTTGATATTGTAGTTTAGAAAATTATTGGTTGACTTTTCATTTTGTGGGGAGGGTTTTTTGTTTTTGTTTTTGAGTCAAGGACTCACTCTGTTTTCCAGACTGGAGTGCAGTGGCATGATCACAGCTCACTGCAGCCTCAACCTCCTGGGCTCAGGCGGTCCTCCCACCTCAGCCTCCTGAGTAGGGACTACAGGCCCATGCCATCACGTCCGGCTAATTTTTTTTAATTTATTGTAGGGATGAGGTCTCCCTAAGTTGCCTGGGCTGGTCTCGAACCCGTGGGCTTAGGCAATCCACTCACCTCGGCCTCCTAAAGTGCTAGGATTATAGACTGAGCCACTGGCCCGGCCTAGTATCAATATTTTATACCATAAAGAAATGTGAATATTTATTTTACTTTTCATGTTACTTCATACAGTTTTGTTCTATGGTGTCTTATTAAAGATCTAACTTTATTTCTTAATTCTGATATAAACTATGGTTTACATTATATATATATATTTATTTGGAGTTGGGAGTCTCATTCTCTTGCAAAGACTGGAGCGCAGTAGCACACTCATGGCCACCACAGCCTGGACCTGTTGTTCTCAGGCAGTCCTTCCACCTCAGCCTTCCGAGTAGCTGGAACCACAGGCGTGCACTGCCACGCCCGGCTTTTTTTTTTTTTTTACTCAAGTCTCACCAAGTTGCCCAGGCTGGTCTCAAATCCCTGAACTCGGGCAATCCTCTCGCCTCGGCCTCCCAAAGTGCTGGGATTATAGGCATTAGGCGCTGAGCCTGGCCTTAACTTTTTTAAAGTATGGTTTTCCTCTATTTCTTTCTTTCTTTCTTTCTTTTTGAGTTTAAGTCTCACTGTGTTGCCCAGACTGGAGTGCAGTGGCACGCTCATGGCCACTGCAGCCTGGACCTGCTGGGCTCAGGCAGTCCTTCCACCTCAGCCTTCCAAGTAGCTGGAACCACAGGCATGCACTGCCACACCCAGCTTATTTTTTTATTTATTGTAGAAATGAAGTCTCACCAAGTTGCCTAGGCTAGTCTCGAACCCCTGAACTCAAGCAATCCTCTCGCCTTGGCCTCCCAAAGTACTGGGATTACAGGCTTGAGGCACCTCGTCCAGCCTCATTTTATATTCTCTAAATATTTTTTTCCTTGAAGACTAACAAGAAGTTTAGTAATTGTTAAATAGACTGGAACTACTTATTTTATAGATTTCCTGTAAAGTATAAATAAGATTAGTTAGGCAGCAGAACTAATTGTATTCACTATACAACAAAGCAGTTATAATAGTATAACTATTCAGTAAGGCTTGTTTATAAGCCTTATAAGTTCTTAAGATAATTATAAATTACTTCCATAAAATGGAGTAGAACTGTGGGTGTCTGTAAGTAGAAGGTGACCTTGGTATTCCAGAATACTAACTTAATGTTTTGATATCATTTCAGGTAACATTTCATTTGTTGCATTTCCAGTTTCCAACACCAACTCACCAACAAAGATTTTACCAAAAACCCTAGGACCAATAAATGTGAATGTTGGACCCCAAATGGTAAGAAAATAATTTAGTTTCAGAATTGAAACTTTGCTTAGGCAAGAGTCACTTAAAGGATAATTGTATGAAAGACGGTTTGATCCAATATTCCAGTTAATTTCCATGATCTCAGTCACTTTTTAAAAAAGTTTTGTTTTATCTAAATGTAACTGATTAACTCTTGGGAAAAAGAAAGGCATTGTGCTCTTTAATGTTTAATTTTCTCATATTCGAATCTGTGGACTCTGGATGTGTGATATTAAGATTTTGCTCTCTATGAGATTTCTCTTGTATTTAGTTGTTTAAATTAATTGGAAATCTGTTACATGTTATGTCCTCTGCCTTTTTTCTTTGTCTTAAAAAATAAGCCGGGCTCGGTGGCTCAGCCTGTAATCCTGCGCCTTTGGGAGGTTGAGGTGAGTGGATTGCCTGAGCTCGCGGGTTCGAGACCCGCCTGGGCAACTTGGTGAGACCTCATCTCTACAATAAATAAATAAATAAATAATTAGCTGGGCGTGGTAGCGCATGCCTGTAGTTCCCTCTACTTGGAAGGCTGAGGCGGAAGGATCTCCAGAGCCCAGCAGGTCGAGGCTGCGGTGGCCGAGAGCGGCCGCTGCACTCCAGTCTGGGTGACAGTGAGACTCCAACTCAAAAAAAAAAAAACAAAAACAAAAAAAAACAAAAAATAGCCGACTATGTATTCTCATAAATTGAATGTATGACCCAACAGTTAATCTGCATCTGGAGCTATTAATTTAAAACTCTTTCCATTAAAGACCATTTGGAGAAAAAAAAGCACACCAATTCACTTTAATCTTTAGCAGTAGAAATAACAAATGAAAAATGGAATATATTTAACTGTTTCTCTAAAGGCACTCATTAATTATGCTGGAGCTTGAAATGTGTAGCATTTTCAGACTTATTTATAAATAAGGTTGCATTCAACTTATCTAAAACTATACCTAATTTTAAAAGCCTCACCCACCATTAGTAAAGTAACTTAAACATTTATCTTTTTAAAATTTTATTTATTGTAGAGATGAGGTCTCACCAAGTTGTCTAGGCTGGTCTCGAATCCCTGAGTTCAGGCAGTCCTCTTGCCTTGGCCTCCCAAAGTCCTGGGATTACAGGCTTGAGCCACCGTGCCCAGCTAATTTAAACATTTAAACAGTAACTCTTCATTGTCAATATTTACATCTTCTTGTCTATAGTGCAATAATGATAAATTTTGCTCTTAATGTGCAGCACTGGGGACTATGTTAAATGCAAAGCTATCAGAAATATCTTTTATCATACTTGATGGTTTCATAAAATCTTTAAGACTTTAAGACACATTCTAGGCCGGGTTTGGTGGCTCGGCCTGTAATCCCAGCACTTTGGGAGGCTGAGGCGAGTTGATTGCCTGAGCCCACAGGTTCGAGACCCACTCGGGCAACTTGGTGAGATCTCGTCTCTACAATAAATCAAAAATTAGCCGGGCGTGGTAGCGCGCACCTGTGGTTCTGCCTATTTGGAAGGCTGAGGTGGAGCCCAGCAGGTCGAGATTGCGGTGGCTGGGAGCATGCCACTGTACTCTAGCCTGGGCGATGGAGTGAGACTCTAACTTAAAAAAAAAAAAAAAAAGACACATTCTAGGTATGACATTTTTCTTGGTGAGTTGAGGACTGTTAATCATCTGTAGAAATCATGCTGAAGATAGAAGGGTTGACTCTAAGTATGTGAAGAATATAATCTAGCTCCAGACCTCACAGAGATGGAAGCTCAAATTAATGTCCCCATTTTTAGCTCAGGATGTATTTTCACATATTTGCTGGGACATCTGCCCCTCTCCAGCTGCTACTGTAGGTGCAAATGTGATAAGGCTTAAAAGTCTGCATATTGAAATGTGATTATTTAAGCACCAAAATTAAATATACTCAAACTTTTATGAGCCTGGCCCTTACAGTACTATTTTTCTTTTTTTTTTTTGAGTTGGAGTCTCACTCTGTCACCCAGACTGGAATGCAGTGGCTGCTCCTGGCCACCGCAGCCTCGACCTGCTGGGGCTCCGGTGATCCTTCCGCCTCAGCCTTCCAAATAGCCGGAATTATAGGTGCGCGCTACCATGCCCGGCTAATTTTTTGATTTATTGTAGAGATGAGGTCTCACCAAGTTGCCCAGGCGGGTCACAAACCCGCGGGCTTAGGCAGTCCACTCACCTCAGCCTTCCAAGGCGCGGGATTACAGGCTGAGCCACCGAGCCTGGCACTATTTTTCTTTTTTGAGTTGAAGTCTCACTCTGTTGCCCAGGCTGGAGTGCAGTGGCATGCTCACAGCCACCACAACCTCGACCTGCTGGACTCAGGTGATCCTTCGCCTCAACCTTCCAATTCCAAGTAGCTGGAACTACAGGCATGCGCCACCACACCTGGCTAATTTTTTTAAAATTTTATTTATTCTAGAGATGAGGTCTCACCAAGTTGCCCAAACTGGTCTCAAACCCGTGAGCTCAGGCAATCCTCTCACCTCAGCCTCCCAAAGTACTGGGATTATAGGTGTGAGCCACCGCACCCGGCCTATAGTACTCTTCTAGTTTGAGTTTTTTTTTAAATCTGCTATGACTCAGATTTGAGTTTCTTTATTAGAAACTTACATACTTTTTCTTCCCATTGTCAGTTCGAACTTAATATATGTGTAAGCGCTTACCCAGTTCACTTCTGTCAATAATAAGTAACCATGCATACTACTAACTCAGTTACTGTAAATTTCAGGATCAGTAAAACAAAGTTCAGAAGAAGAAGAGGAGATTTGGGACTCTCCCATAAACCAAGCCATCTCAATTCCTTATGCTGTCTCTGTTCTGAGTTCTTGGTCAGGAATCAGAATTCTCTTTTGGGTTTTCTAATTGTTGTAGAACCCTCTTTCTATGGCATGGTCTGCATGTGTGCCTCCAAAATTCCTGTTGAAGCCTGATCCCCATTGTGATGGCATCAACAAGTGCAACCTTTGGGGAAGTAATTAAGTCATGAGGGCTTTACCCTCATGAATGGGATTAGTGACCTTATAAAAGAAGTTGAAGAGAGCTCTTGGGCTGTCCTCTACTGTGGGGACACTGCAAGAAGGTGCCATCTAAGAAGCAGAGAACAATCCTTCACTAGACACTGATGAATTTGGTGAATCTGCTAGTGCCTTGATGTAGGACTTCCAGCCTCCGAAACTGCAATAGATGCATTTCTATCATTTATAAATTACATAGCCTATGGTATTTTATTATAGAAGACAGACAAGAAATGGGGGGCTGCTATAACAAATGCCTGAAACTATGGAGGTGGCTTTGGAACTGGGTCATGGACAGTGCCTGGAAGAGTTTGGAAGAATGAGCAGAAGCCTCTATTGCCATGAGTAGACCCTAAAGGGAGATTCTGCTGTGGGATCGGAAGAGGAGAGAGCTCTAGAGAAAGCCTCAATCCTGGGGCTACCCAAGTGGTCATGGTCAGAATGTTAGTACAAATATAACTGGTTAAGGCCTGCTGATGAGGTCTCAGACAAGAGTGTCGGGCATGCTGTTGCAAACTGGAGAAAAGGTCATCCTTGTTACAAAATGGCAAAGAACTTGACTGAATTGGATTTGTGTTCTAGTGTTTTGTGGAAGGAGGAGTTTAGGAGAAATGAAATAAGGTATTTTTGTGGAAGGGATCTCAAAGTGTTGAGGGCTTCTCTTGACTGCTGATGGTAAAAAGTGAGAAGAGAGAAATGAATTAAAGGTAGAATTTGTAATCCAGGCCAGGCGTGGTGGCTCAAGCCTGTAAACCCAGTGCTTTGGGAGGCTGAGGTGAGAGGATTGCCCGAGCCCACGTGTTCGGGAACTGCCCGGGCTTGGTGAGATCTCATCTCTACAATAAATAAAAAAGTTAGTTGGGCGTGGTAGCGTGCACCTGTAGTTCTGGCTACTTGGAAGGCTGAGGTGGAAGGATTGCTGGAGCCCAGCAGGTCGACTCTGGGGTGGCCATGAGTGTGCCACTGCACTCTAGCCTGGGTGACGGAGTGAGACTCCAACTCAAAAAAAAAAAGAATTTATAATCCAAAGGGAAGCAGTACATAAAGATTTGGGAAAGTCTTGTATTTCTGTCATTTATAAATTAGTCCTGTAGAAAATGAAAAAATACGTTCTAGAGAGAACACTAAGGATGAGGCCAAGTGACCTTTTTTTTTGAGTTGGAGTCTCACTCTGTCACCCAGGCTGGAGTGCAGTGGCCGCTCCCGGCCACCGCAGCCTCGACCTGAGGGGCTCTGGCAATCCTTCCGCCTCAGCCCTCCAAGTAGCTGGAACTACAGGTGCGCGCTACCACGCCCGGCTAATTTTTGATTTGTTGTAGAGATGAGGTCTCGCTTGCCCAGGCGGGTCTCGAACCCGCGGGCTCAGGCAATCCACTCACCTCAGCCTCCCAAATCGCGGGATTACAGGCTGAGCCACCGAGCCTGGCTCAAGTGACCTTTTGATAAGGAAATTAGTAGGAAGGACAGAAGCATTTCTCTGATTATACGTGATGCGCTGTCCCTCCCGTCACAGATGGGACTGAACAGTGTCAAAAGAGGGGCTTTGGGTGCTTCTGGGACCCTGGCAGGCACTGCCTGGCACTGCCTCAAGCCTCTGCTCCCCGAGTATTGGCACAGCACTCCTTAGCCATTCCAGGTGTGGCTTCTGCGGGTTACGTTGCAGTGGTGTCTTCCAGAGGGTACAGGTGGCAAACTTCAGCAGTGTCTGATGGTGCCATCTCCACCGGGGTACAGAGTGCACAGGCGTAGGGGTCCAGGCAGAGAATCACTTCAGATACAGGGCTGCCACAAGAGCTCCACTAGAGCAATGCTTAGTGGAGCACTGGGGTGGGGCCACCCTCTAAAAGCCCAGTCTGGTAGAGCTACCCACATGCAACTCCAGCCTGGGAGAGCCACACGCAGAAGACTCCTACCTGTAAGCACTGCAGTATGGGCTGCCCCTAAAAAAACCAAGAGGGTGGGGCCCATGGAACCTTGGGGGCCCTGCCTCCACTATCCAGAAGGTGGGATATCGAATCGAAGCTTATTCTCAAGCCTTAAGATTTCATGTTTGGCTCATTGGGTTTTAGATTGGTCGGGACTTACTCTTCTCTCCTGTTGTCTTCCTTT
Organism: Tarsius wallacei; assembly: GCA_963574415.1. Lineage (NCBI taxonomy): Eukaryota > Metazoa > Chordata > Mammalia > Primates > Tarsiidae > Tarsius > Tarsius wallacei. The sequence continues at coordinate 1,565 of CAUYQG010118513.1, read as the reverse complement.
TGGAATGGGAATGTCTATCCTGTGCCTGTCTCATCCTTGTATTTTGGAAGCATATTACTCGTTTGAATTCACAGGCTCGTAGCTGGAGGGGAATTTGCCTCAGGATGAATTGTACCTTTGAGTCTCTCCCATATCTGATTGAGATGAGACTCTAGACCTCATTGATGCAGCAAGAAGTTAAGACTACTGGAATGGAATGAATGTATTTTGCATGTGACTTTTGGGGGGCCAGGGGCTGAATGCTATGATCTGAATGTGTCCCTCCAAAAACTGTGTTGAAACGGAATCCCTGCTACTGTGGAGGTATTAAGAGGTGGAGACTTTCAGGAAGTTGCTTAAGTCTTCAGGGCCTCACCCTCATGAATGGGATTAGAGCCCTTATAAAAGAGGTTGAAGGCAGCTCCTGGCCACCTTCTGCTATGTGAGGATGCAACAAGAAGACGCCATCTTTGAAGCAGAGAATAAGCCTTCATCAGGCACTGAAGCTGCTGGCGCTTTGATTTTGTACCTCCCAACGGCCTCCAGAACAGTGAGCAATACATTTCTTTTTTTTATAAATTACCCATTTTGAGGTATTTTGTAAGAGTTGCCTGAATGGACTAAGACACCCAGTTAGAGCCATTTGTCTGTTCTCTTCCTGTCTTTTGAACATTGTCCCCTCAGCCTCATCCATGATTTTTTAAAGTTTTTGTTTAATTAGAGTAATTCTTGGATAAAATCTCACCCATCTGCTTCTTAGTCTTTTTTTTTTTTTTAACTTGTCCTTCAAACTTTACATGTCTCTTGGAAGCCACATCTTAATGGTAGATAGAAATTTCCAAAGTCCCCATAAAGAAAGTTTTCATTTGTTTTCTGTAGTTATAGAAACTAGTGTAGCAGTAATTGTTTTAGTTTGGGATACTTGTCTTTTTCCTTTTCTTTTTTCTTTTTTTTTTGAGTTGGAGTCTCACTCTGTCGCCCAGGCTAGAGTGCAGTGACACACTCACAGCCATCCTAGCGACGACCTGCTGGGCTCCAGCAATCCTTCCACCTCAGTCTTCTAAGTAGCCAGAACTATAGGCACATGCTACCACGCCCATCTTATTTATTTATTATTTACTGTAGAGACACGGTCTCACCAAGTTGCCCAGGCTAGTCTTGAACCCCTGGTCTCAGGCAATCCTCTCACCTCGGCCTCCCAAAGTGCTGGGATTACAGATTTGAGCCATCGCTTTGTCTTTTTCTTATATGTTATCATAGGTTATATAAGTTATCTCAGCGTGCTCTGGTCAGGTGTATTGTCATGGTGGAAGAATTGGTCACCTGTTCGCCACAACTCAGGATGTTTCTTCCGTAAATCATGGTACAACCTTCTCAAAACTTCCAGATAAAAACTTTGATTAGCCGGCTCGGTGGCCCAGCCTGTAATCCCTTGCCTGGGGAGGCTGAGGTGAGTGAATTGCCTGAGCCCGCGGGTTCGAGACCCTCCTGGGCAACTTGGCGAGACCTCATCTCTACAATAAATCAAAAATTAGCCGGGCGTGGTAGCACGCGCCTATAGTTCCAGCTACTTGGAAGGCTGAGGC
>CAUYQG010118512.1:0-32899 GCA_963574415.1 Tarsius wallacei | reverse complement strand
TTTCACTAAACATAATGACTTCCAGTTCCATCCATGCTACCACAAATTACAGGGTTTCATTTTTTAAACAGCTGAATAATATTCCATAATTTGTTTTTCTTCATGACTGCATAATATTCCATTGTGTATATGTACCACATTTTCTTTATCCAGTCTACTTTTGATGGGAAGCATGGTTGGTTCCATGTTTTTGCTATTGTGAATAATAAACCTGTGTGCAGGTCTCTTTTTTACAGAATGATTTGATTTCCTCTGGGTATATTCCCAGAAGGTGGGATTGCTGTGTCATATGAAAGGTCTATTTTTAGATCTTTTAGAAATCGCCACACTGAATAATATTATTTTTCACATTGTTCACTACTGGCATACAGAAATGCTGCTGATTTTTTAATATTGATTTTGCATTCTGCACGTTTATTGACTTTGTTGATAAAAATAGACCTGTTTTGGTAGAATCTTTAGGTTTTTCTCAGTACAAGATCACATTATCTGTGAACAAAGCTAATTTGTCTTTATTTTATTTTATTATTATTATTATTATTTTGCCTAATTGCTCTGGCCAAGACTTTTAGTATTATGTTGAATAAAAGTAGAGAAAGTAGGCATCTTTGTTTCATATCTTAGAGAAAAGGCTTTCGCATTTTTCTGGTCAGTACAACATTAGCTGTGGGTTTGTCACATACAAGCTTTATATTTTGAGGTATACTTTTTCTCTACTCAATATATTGTAGGTTTTTATCATAAAGGTATATTGAATTTTTTGAATTGTCTTTTTAGCATCTATTGAAATGATCATATAATTTTCCTTCTTGATTCTGTTAATGTGATGAATCACATTTATTGATTTGTGTTTGTCAGGCCATTCTTTCATCGATAGGATAAATTCTTATTCAATTGATCATGGTGAATAATATTTTTAAGGTATGTCATATGCAGTTTGTGAATATTTTGTTGAGGAATTTGGCATTTACATTTATCAGTGATACTAACCTCTAGGTTTGTTTTTTTTGTTTTTTTTTTTACCTGATATAATTTTGACTTTTTTGAATTTGTTGAGACTTGTTTTGTGGCCTACGATATGGTCTATTATAGAAAATGTTTCATGTGATTATCAAAAGAATGTGTATTCTGCAGTAGCTGTGTGAAATGTTTCATAAATGTCAGTTAGGCCTGTTTAGTGTTAGTGTGTAGATTATTCCTAATGTATCTTTATTTCCTATCTGAATGGTCTGTCTGTTGCTGAGAGTGTGGTGTTGGTGTCCTCTACCATTAATTTGTTGCTTTCTATCTCTCCTTTAGATCTATTAATGTTTCCTTTATATATGTGGGAACTTCTGCGCTGAGAGCATAGATATTTATAGTTGAATTTCCTCTTGCTGAATTGACACCTTTATTGTTATACAGTGACTTTCTTTGTCTCTTTGATTTGTAGACTATATTATATGATATAAATATAGCTACTTCTGTTCTTTTTTGGTTTGCAGTTGCATGGAATACCCTTTTCTATCTTTTCACTTTCAGTCTATGAAGTGGGATTTTTTTTTTTTTTTTGTAGGCAGCATATAGTTGGGTCTTATGTACTTCTCCATTCAGCCACTCCATGCCTTTTAATTGAATAATTTCCATTTGCATTCAGTGCAAGTCTTTATTTTATTTTATTTTATTTTAGATGAAGGGTACAAGTGAAGATTAACAACATAGGTAGGCTGCTTGCAGTTGAAGTTTGGGCTTCCAACTGACCTTTCTTCCCCTGGTATTGGACATGTTACCTTTTGTGTTGTTACATGTCTCCCATCCTCCTCTCTCCTTCCCTCCTTCCCCTAGCAGTGCCAAGTGACTGCTGATCTCCTCTATGTTTTCATGTGGTTAATGTTCAGGACCCAGTTATGAGTGAGAACAGGTGGTATTCAGTTCTTTGTTTCTGTGATAAATCACTTAGTATGATGGTTTCCTACTCCATCCAATGTGTTGCAAAATTCATGACTTTGTTCTTTATGGCTATGTAATGCTTGGTTGTGTAGATTTTCTTTTCTTTATCCAGTCCACTTTCAATGGTCAGTGAAGTTAGTTCCAGGTTTAAGCGATTGTGGATAGTGTGGCAATAAATATTCATGTGCAGGTTTCTTTTTGGTATAACCATTTATGTTCTTTAAAGGTATATTCTCAAGAGGGGAATTGTTGGATCATATGGAGGATCAATTTTTAGTTCTTTTAAGAATCAGCAGACTCCTTTTGTTTTGTTTTGTTTTGTTTTTTGAGTTGGAGTATCACTCTGTCGCCCAGACTGGAGTGCAATGGTCGCTCCCGGCCACCGCAGCCTCGACCTGCTGGGCTCCGGCGATCCTTCCGCCTCAGCCTTCCAAGTAGCTGGAACTACAGGAGCACGCTACCACGCCAGGCTAATTTTTTAATTTATTGTAGAGATGAGGTCTCGCTTGCCCAGGTGGGTCTCGAACCCGTGGGCTCAGGCAATCCACTCACCTCAGCCTCCCAAAGGCGCGGGATTACAGACTGAGCCACCGAGCCCGGCAACAGACTACTTTTTATAGTTTGCACAACAACCAACAGTGTAGAAGTGTTTCCTTTTCACTGCACCTACATCCCAACATCTGTTGTTTTTTGACTTATTAATGATAGCCTTCCTTACTGGAATTGGGTGGTATATCATTGTAGTTTTGATTAGCGTTTCTCTGATGATTAGTGAGGCAGGGCATTTTTTAATGTGTTGGCTGCTTGTATCTCATCATTTGAAAAGTTTCTGTTCATGCTCTTTGCTCACTTCATAAGAGGGTTGTTTTTCTTGCCTTTTACTTCATTTGAGTTCCTTATAGATCCTGGATTTTAGGCCTTTGTCAGATGCATAATTTCCAAATATTTTTTTCCCATTTTGTGGGTTGTCTCTTTACTCTCCTAATGATTTCTTTTGTTGTGCAAAAGTTTTTCAGTTTGATGAGGTCCCGTTTGTATATCTTAGCTTTTAAGGCATTCGTTTTTGGGGACTTAGTCAAGAATTTGTTGCCTACTCTTACATGCATAAGGGTGTTTCCTATGTTTTCCTCTAGGGTTCTTATAGTTTGAAGTTTTACGTTTAGGTCTTTGATCCATTTTTGTTCATTTTTGTATATGGTGATAGGTAGGGGTCAAGTTTTATGCTTTTACATGTGGTCTGCCAGTTTTCCCAGCATCATTTGGCAGCTTTGTTGAAGATGAGTTGGTTGACAGTACATGTTTTTGCTTCTAGAATCTCTGTCAGGTTCCATTGGTCTATTTTTCTATTCTTTTATCATTACCAGACTGTTTTGGTTATTATAGTCATGATAAAATTTAAAGTCTGGAGTGTGATACCTCCTGCTTTGTTCCTTTTACTGAGGATCTTTTTGGCTATTCATGCTATTTTCTGTTTGCAAATTAATTTCTGTCTTGTCTTTTCCAGGTATGAGAAAAAGTGATGTTTGTAATTTGATGGATATTGCATTGAATCTGTAGATTTCCTTGAGTAGGATGGAAATCTTGACAATTTGATTCTTCAAATCTATGATCAAAGAATATTTTTTATTTGTTTGTGTCATCTTTGATTTCTTTGAGGACTGTTTTGTAGTTTTGTGATAAAGATTTTTCACTTCTCTGGATAAATGAATGCAAAGGTATTTCTCTTTTTTTTTGTGGCTATTGTGAATGGGATTGTGCTTTTTATTTGGTTATCTGCCTGCTTGTTGATGGCATATAGAAATGCAGCTGTCTTTTGCACATTGATTTAGTACCTCAAAACTTAAGCAAAGTCATTTTTCAATGTGAAGAGGCTTTTGAAGGACTCTGTTGGGTTTTCAAGGTATAGAATCATATTATCGCAAAAAGGGATAACTTAACATCCTCTTTTCCTATTTGGATATCCCTGATTTTTTTTTTCTCTTGCCTGATTGTCCTGGCTTGGCTTCTAGCACTATGTTGAAAGAAGGGGTAAGAGTGGGCATATTTGTCTTGTTCCCATTCTCAGGGGGAATGCTTCCATCTTCTCCATTGAGCAAAATGTTGGTCATTGTTTTATCATAGATGACTCTTACTGTTTTGAGGAATTTTCCTTTATGCCTAGGTATTCAAGGGTTTTGATGAAAAGGGATGCTGGGATTTTGCCAAATGTTTTTCCTGCATCAAATGATATAATAATGTGATTCTTGGTTTTATATCTGCTAATGCACTGAATTACATTTGCAGTCTTGCAAATGTTGAACCAGTCCCACATCCCAGAAATGAGGCCCATCTGGTCATGGTGGAAGATCCTTGAGATGTGTTGTTAGATCTGATTTGCTAGAATCTTGTTGAGAATTTTTGTATCTATGTTTATCAAGGAGATTGGTCTGTAATTCTCTTTCACTGTTGAGTCTTTGCCAGGTTTGGGTATCAGTGTGATGTTAGCTTTATAAAATAACGTGGGGACAGTTCTATATTTCTCAATTGCCTGGAATACTTTTGATAACGTTGTTATCAGTTCTTCCTTGTAGAATTCAACTGGAAAGCCATCAGGGTCAGGACTTTTTTTTTTTTTTTTTTTTTTTTAAAGAGGAGATTTCTTATGACTGAGCCAATTTCCTGGATTATTATTGATCTGTTTAGAGTTTTAATTTCTTCTTGTTTCAGCCTTGGACGTTTGTGTAATGTCAGAAAGTTCTTCTTTTCCTTTAGTTTTTCACATTTATTTACATACAAGTGTGCATAGTAATCTCTAATAATCTTTTGAATTTCTAAAGGGTCAGTTGTGACTTCACCTTTTGCATTTCTAATTGTGCTTAATTGGACTTTCTCTTTTTTTTAGTCAATCTGACCAAGGTCTTATTTATCCTTTCAAAAAACCAGCTTTTTGTCTTGTTAATTTTTTCTATGATATTTTTTTGTCTTCTACGTCCTGCAATTTTGATTTTGTCTTGGCGACTTCAATTCTTCTGCTGAAGTTATGATCTGGGTGATCTAGTCTTTCCATCTTCCTTAGGTGTGACTTTAGGCTGTTTACTTGTGATCTTTCTGTTTTCTTGATGTGTGTGTGTGCAATGCTATGAATTTTCCTCTTAACACTGATTTCATGGCATCCCTGAGATTTTGATAAGATGTATCTTGGTTTTTGTTTGTTTCCAGGAATCTTTTTATATCTGTCTTGATTTCCATGTTGACCCAGAAGTTGTTCAGCAGCATATTGTTTTGTAGCCAATGTCTTTGTGTGTTTGGTGGGGGAGGGTCTTGTTGGTGGCAATATTTACTTTTATTACACTGTGGTTTGAGAAGACTCATTGTATTTCTTCTATTTCTTGAGAACTGTTTACACTTAAGTTATGTCTGAGAATGTGATTGATCTTGGACTATGTTCCATGTACTGAAGAGTAAAATATATATTCTATAGTTGTTGAGTGAAGTGTTCTGTAGATGTCTATTAAGTCAATTTGGTCAAGTGCTGAGTTGAGGTTGTTTTATTTTATTTGCCTCAGTGATCTATCTAAAACTGTTAGTAGGATAGTTAGGTCTCTAGCTATGATTGTGTGAGAGAGAGTCAATGTTCCTTTTTAGTTTACATAGTAGTTGTTTTATAAAACCTGGTGCTCCTGTGTTGGGTGCATATATGTTTAGAATGGGTATTTCTTGCTGGTAGATTGAGTCTTCTATCTTTATATAGTGTCCTTTTTTAACTTTTGATGGCTTGAAGTCTTCTTTATCTTATATGAAAATAACTTATCTTTTCTTCTGTTTTTCATTCGCCTGAAATATCAATTTTTAGCCTTCATTCTAGAGTTTGTGGATGTCCTTTGCAGTGAGATGAGTTTTCTGGAGAAAGCAGATTGTTGGATCATGCATTTTTTAATCCAGTTTTCCATTCTATCTGATCAGTGGAGCTTTTAGTTCATATTCATGTTTAGGTTGATTTTTGAAATGTGAGAACTTTTTCCAGTCTTGGGACTTTTAGGGGGTGGTCTTGTTTCCTTTTGACTTTTGTATTTATATATATGTGTGTTTTCATTTTTGTGAGTGCTCTGTGAACTCTGTGTTTTGTGTTTGCTTGTACTTTTTTGATGGGCATATCCATTTTTTTCTATGTTCAAGAACTTCATAAGTGTCTCCTGAAGGGCTGGTCTAGACGTGGTGTATTCTCTTAGAGATTGGATGTCCAAGAATGATTTTAATTCTTCATCACTTATAAAGCTTAGCTTGGTAGGGAAGAACATTCTTGGTTGGAATTGCTTATCTTTAAGAACATTAAAAATTGGAGTCCAGTCTCTTCTGGCTTGTAGTTTTTCAGCAGATTAGTCTGAAGCGATTCTGACAGGTCTCAGTTGATAGTCTAACCTTTCTTTCTTGTTACCTTTAGAATTTTTTCTTTTGGCTTACTTTGTGGAGGGAAATTATTATGTGTCTAGGGTTTGGTCTTCTCATGTAGGAGTTGTCTGAATCTCTTGTGCTTGAATGGTTGTGTCTCTGGTGATATGAAAAAGTTTTCTTGGGTGATCTCATGGAATGCTTGTTTCATGGTGTTCTCTGTTTTCCTTTCTGCTTCAGATATACCAATCAGGTGCAGATTTGACTTCTTGTCATAGTTTCACATCTCTTGGAGACTTTTCTTCTTCCTTTTGGTATTTTTTCTGCTTTTTATTTTACAGATTGGGTTAATTTCATATTTTGGCTTTCAAGCTCTGAGATTCTTTTATCTGCTTGTTTGATTCTGTTTCCAATGCTTATTAGTTTGTTTACTTTGAGAATCAAATTATTTATTTCCATTACTTCAGAATAAGCTATTTTGAAATTGGCCAACTGTACTTTACTTCTTTCCTGTATGATTTTGCTTTTTGTTTTTCTTGGTTCCTGTCCATTTTTGCCATTTAATCTCTGGATTTGGTGGCTATCATCTGGAGCAAGTTATTCTGGGGAGTTTCCATTGTTTAATGTGCTCTGATTGCTGTTTTTTGGGATGCTTTCTCTTTAGGACTCTGAGGGTTATCTGTGCTTTTTCATTATTTTTTTCTCATTTGTGACTGGTTTCTTTTCCTTCTCTTATATTTCTGTCACTTAGTGAGAGAGGGAACTGCATCACTTTTGTTGCTTGCCCTACTTTGTGACAGGTTTTTGTAATTGCAAATTCTCTCTCCCACTGCTAAATAAGTTGAGCCAGTTTTCAGTTTTTGCTGTAACTGATGACTGAGTGGGGGTGAACTGACTCTTCGTAGACTCACTCACCTCACTCCTTCATAGGACAGGACTTCAGTTCTTGTACTAGCCTGGTGCATGCCATGGGATGGGGTACCCATACCTGAAGCTGCTTTATGATCTCTGTGTTTACAAAGAGACCCTTGCTGAATGCAGGGTGCATTGACAGCTGGATCCCTACTCTCTGCCTTGTTCTGCAAGAGAGGTGCCAGTTTGTTTCTCTACTCATTGCCAGCAGTGGGCATGCCAATCATATTCATTCAGTGTGTGTGTGTGTGTGTGTGTGTGTGTGTGTGTGTGTGTGTGTGTGTTTTCTGCCTGGGAACTGACCACCACAGCTATGGCCAATGGATGGGTTTTGGTCCCCATTTCACTTGGGCTCTGGTTACCCCCTGCTGTGCCCTGACCCAAAATTCCTTCTACGAAGGACTGACAGCCTGTGCATGACTGGGACCTGACCAAAATTCCTCCTATGAAGGACTGACAGGCTGTGCATGACTGGGAGAGGGTGAACTGATTTGAAACATCTTAAAATCACTCACCCTTCTCCTTCACTGAACAGAGCTTCCAATTTTGTCTGAGTCTGGAAGGGGGATGGTGGTGGGTGTGGGATACTTGGAATCCTGTGCCTGCCATTGCTTTCTGGTCTCTGTGTATACAAAGACATCCTCATTGGCTGCAGGGTATATTAGCACCTAAGTCCCTACTATCTGCCATGCACAGCAAGAGAGGTGTCAGTCTTTTCTCTACTAGTTGGCAGTGGGTGTGCCAGGCGGATTGACTCTGCAGAGAGGTTTTTATTGCACTGGCTGGGAACTGTCTGTCAGAGTGATGGCTAGTCGATGGGTTTTGTTCCCCATTTCACTTGGGTTCTGGTTGCCCTTTGCTGTGCCCTCACCAAAATTCTTCCCACATGGGACTGACTGCTTGCACATGGCTGGCAGGAGGTTAACTGACTTGAAACTCTTAGAATCACTCACCCCTATCCTTCACTGAGCAGAGCTTCCAATTTTGACCAAGTCTGAACCAGGATTGGGGGTTGGGTGCCCAAAATTTCATGTCTTCTGTTGCTTTTTGATATCTGTGCACTCACAGAGACCTCTGATGGGTGCAAGGTGTATCATCCATCCAAAAGTATTCAGGGTACCACCATCAATTGGCAACTGGGTACCCACTCTTTGTCTTGATAGGTGAGAGAAGTGACGGTCTGCTGCTCCATGATGGCCATCTTGGATATACAATAGAAAAAAACCCCAGGGGTCTCTATTTCTCCCAGCCCAAGCTAAGACCAGCTCTTCAAAGCCCTATCCTGTGACAATCATAATGGTTTTCTCTACCCCTTAGGTGATGAAAAACTCCTGATCTCTAAAACTAAACCCAGTGTTGAGCAGACTAGGGAAAATGGGGAGATGACAAATCATTTTAAAAGGATGACAACTTACTTTAGATCACAAAGAAAAAATAAAATAAAACAGAAACTAATTATAAAAAATACTAGCCAGGCTTGGTGGCTCAGTCTGTAATCCCGCGCTTTGGGAGGCTGAGGTGAGTGGATTGCCTGAGCCCACGGGTTCGAGACCCACCTGGGCAACTTGGCGAGACCTCATCTCTACAATAAATCAAAAAATTAGCCGGGCGTGGTAGCACGCACCTGTATTTCCAGCAACTTGGAAGGCTGAGGTGGAAGGATTGCCAGAGCCCAGCAGATCGAGGCTGCGGTGGCCAGGAGCAGCCACTGCACTCCAGTCTGGGCGTAAGAGTGAGACTCCAACTCAAAAAAATAAAACAAAACAAAAAATCTTTAACTCCATTATACCCACCTTTTTACTTTATGTTGTCCCTATATATATATTTTTATATTATCTATTTCTTAACAGGTTGTTATAGATATCATTGTTTTTGATGAATTTATTTTATGGGCTTCAAATCACAATTTTTGTATTCTGGGTTTGTCTGTGTACTTAATTTTACTCATGGGTTTTAGTCTGTCGACTATTTTATTTTTTGTATGGTAATGTTTATTTTATTTTATTTTTTAAATTCAGATTGAAAAACTCCCTGTTGTATTTCTTATAAGATGGGTCTGTTGGTGGCAAATTCAGTCACCATTTGTTTGGGAAAGGCTTTATCTCTTTTTCATTTTTGAAGAATAGCTTTGATGGATAACATATTCTTAGATGGCAGTTTTTGTTCTTTCTCTTTCTTTCTCTCTCTTTCTCTCTTTCTTTCCTTTAAATATGTCATTCCATTCCCTCCTAAACTGTACAGTTTCTGTTGAGATGTCTGGTACTAGAAAAATAGAAGCTAATTTGTGTAATTTATCACTTTTTGCTTGCTACGTTTAGGCTCCTCTCTCCTTGAACTTTGAGAGTTTTATTATTATAGTCCTTCTGGAAGTTTTATTTGGACTAAATTTGTAACCTTCCTGCACCTGGATGATTATGTTTTTCTCATATTTGGCGAAGTTTTCAATTTTTTAAAAATAGCTTTCTACTTTTGGTTTTGCTCAATTCCCTCTTGAACAGTAATAATTCTTATAATTTGTTTTTTGAGATAATTTTTTGTATCTTATAGGCTTTAAAAAAAATCTTTGTTTCTTTCTATTTTTTTCTCTTCTATGTAATTTCAAGTAGCCTAGCTTTAAGCCTACTGTTCTTTTTTCTGCTTGATATACTGTTCTTTAGAGCATCTAGTAAATTTTTCAGCTCAGAAAATGTGTTTCTCAGTTCCAAGATGTCTGTTTAACTTTTGAAAGTTATTTTAATCTCATTGTCAAATTACCTGATAAACTGCTTTTCTGTATTATCTTGGCAATCCCTGTTTTCTTCAAACTGCTATTTTGAATTTTTGGTCAGAATTCACATATCGTTGTATTGTTAGAGTTGTGTTAGTCAGTGATTCCTTGCTTTGTCCATCTGAGGATGTTATGGTTTTCTGTCTGTTTTCGTTTCTTTTGGATGTATATCTATGTCTTTGCATTGAAGGATTAGTTATTTATTTCAGTTGCCTCTGTCTGGCTTGTGTGTACTTTACTGGATGTGTTTTCTTAGAGATTCTTTGTAATTTGTTTGTTGATTGTCTTAAACGTTTTCCCCCATTGGTTTGCTACTACCTCTTCTGCACTAGATGGTGCCTTAAACCCAGGTTTATCTTGGTTTTAGTGAGCAATCAGAATGCCACTGTCCTAAATTAGAGCGGTCCCAAAGGTGATATTCTGGTAGTATGGGAAGACTTACTAGGCATTTGTGACCAGGAAATCTGTGAAACCCACCTCATACAGCACGGTAATGCTCAACAGGCACTCTGATTTGGCATCTCCTTTGGCAGAGTTACAGAGCAGAGTTTCTGGGCTAGGAATCAGTTCTGCCTCCCTCACCACTGTGTTCCTTTGTCTCTAGCTGTCCTCATAGATATTTCTCCTTTCTAGAATGCCTAATGATTCCCATTGTTGAGGCAGGAACCAGTCTACTACCAGGTAATCTAAGATTGTGGGGACTCTGGTTGTCCACCTTGATCTCACTTTTTCCAGTGTGGAAACTGTCAGGAGAAATTTTTTTTGCATGCTTGGTGCTGAGCAGATTTAGGAGAGCAGGATTATGGATATGAAAGTTCTATTTTCTTACCATCTGCTCAATTTTTTTTATGTCTGTCTCTTTTGTGTCACATTCTCTTCAACACCTGTAATTACAATAACTTTCAACTTATGTTAAGCAGATGCGATAGTGGTACCTCCCTGTAGTTTATATTTAAATTGTTTATTTATTTATTTATTTTAGCATGGAGTATATAATCCTTTTCATTGCAAGGCAGAATTTGTTCATATAGGTATTCTGTTTATCTTATAATTGTATATCTTTATCTTTTTGCATGTTTTATGTTTTATTTATTTTCAAAGATGTAAATTGTATTTAATTGATTTTAGATTTCTTACCTGTGATGCTATCCCTGTGATGAATAGCTGTAAATACAATACAATAATCTGTGGACTTAATTTAAAAAATATAACTTTTCTAGATTTCCCTTCTTTCCCCTTATTTTTGTCTACCTGAGAGATAGAGTTAACAGAAATAGAAAATAAAGTTGTCATTGGTTCATCGTTACTCATTGTGAAAAGAAGATAGCACAAGCAGACATTTCACTTAAGTTAGGCCTTAAATCAAGCATAGGTGTTATAGAAGCCATTCTGAGTCATTGGAGAAAAAGTCACTGAAAGACCTTTTGGATCACATTTAAGGTAAAATTAGATAATGTTCTATGCTTTAAATCTTAATCACTAAACATAGTTTTTTGTTTCCATAGTAAAAATATCAGCATCAAAGTTTTAAAAAAATGGTTTATTAAGGTAAAAAATATTGTTAATAAATAGAAGTGTTTTATTCTTTAACCACCCTTTAAAAAATAATATACCAACTTTTAAAGTTATTGACCGTGACTTCCTTAATTTAAAGCATTAAATGCCACCTTAGTGAACACAGATTAACCAGAAATAGAAAGCTGCTCATCAAAAAAATGCCATTCTCTAACATTAGTAAATGAAATCTAGGGCAAGGACAATCATGTAAATGCTAAAACAGGTTATGCCAATTAGGCAGAAATCAGGAAAGCTTTTCCATGAATATTTAAATTATACAATACTTCAATTTTCAAGAACTCCCAAACCTTCTGTTTTCAAACTGCTATGTATCTATGCCATAGAATTCTGGTTTTTGCTGTTTCTACATAAACTACAGAAGGACTGACTGGTGAGAGATGTGCAACAAAGACAGAAAAATAAAGAACATGGCTCAATAAATTAAACCTTAGAACTGTAAAAGTTGTCCCATGTACAAATGAAGTTAAACACATTATGCACTCATGTGTATTTGTGGGATTATAGAGTAAAAGGAAATATGCCATTGAATAAGTTTTACTATTTGTTTTGCAAGGTTGTGCAGGTGGAAGTTTCTCTTAGTGTTACTTAGTGGTGAAATAAACATAAATGGACATTCTAAAAATTTTTGGCAAATATAAACCTATAATCTTTATGTTAGCAACATCAGCAATGTCAGTATAGAATTTCTCAAATACTAGGAAATAAAAGTAATAAGAATGTTTCAGTAATTTTCATTGTGCCTATTTTTTAGTTAAATCTTAATTTTAGGAAGGCTTGTTTCAGATGTAGGGCCTTTGTGTCCTGAGAACTCTTTCTAAATAAAGTTTCCATTCTTATTCCTAGTTGATTTTATTATGAGATCTGACCTACACTTGTTTTTAAAAATCTCACATTAATAGAGAAAAAGGTTTAACTTAGTGCTAAACTTGAGGACCCTTTCAGTACAACATACTCCACAATTATCTGCCATGTCTGTACTAAAATCAAGTCTAGGACTCTGATCATAATAACCCCAATTTCCTTGCTTGTGAATATAAAAATTTTGTGGGTGTTTAGATTTTTGTTTTCAGTTACAATGTTTTCTTATAGCAATTTGACCTGATCCATTCTGTTACATTTGATGTATTTACTCTGAATCTCTAATTCCCTTTCCATAGAAGATATAAATAAAAATTGGGCATTAGTTTTTACCAGCACCTGCAGAGCTTGGTCAGATTGTTCAAGCCAAGAACAGAGTCCAACATTCAAACAGTCCAGGTACACATGGACTGAGTTCACTAACCAAGCAGTAAAGTCCTGAAGGTGAACTGCCAAAGCCAAATTGGGGATATATATAAAAAAAGTAGTAGACACCAAGGATTGGACCATTCTGGTTTATAAAATTTGTCATTGCAACAGACATAATTGTCCATGAAAGAATATTTTGGGAAGCCAGCATTATTATAAGCAACATTAATAAGCAAGAGGAAATTGACCAATAGTAATTCAAAAACCACAAACTAATCAGTTATTCAGGTTAAAATTTAGTACAAAGAGCTAAGGATAAATGTATGTTGCAGTGGATAGACAGGGAATTGGAAGCTGAGAACTATTTTCTAAATTCTAATTGAAAAGCAGAAATGCTTTAGTATGAAGCCAAATGTCTAATCACTTTATAATAGTGGTGTTCACACTTAAACTGCATATATGTATTGCTTGGAAAAATTAAAGATCATTCTGAGACCTGGATTTCTAAAACATTTATCTAGTGGAGAAAGCCTGTATTACAAGGGACCTGCCTTTCAAAAATATAATTTCAGGTTTTTTGAGGTTTCCCCCTTATAAAAGAGGGAATGAGGCTGGTGCTTTGAAGTTCTGCCTGGAAACACAAGCTGAATTTTATCAGAAAGGATACCTGGAGCTGCAGAGAACAGATAGCTCCAAACCCCAGCCACCTCCAGAATCAACCCCAAGATGAAATCAAAAGAGCGCTCTTGGTAAGGAAGTGGTGAGTGTATAAGAGAATCCATTTGTTGAATGAGGGAGAAATTATGAGTTTCTTCTGGCAAAGCAGTGACCTGCCTTCTACTCCTATGAAGGAAGGCCACTTTACACCTCCAGAACACCTGTGCTAGAAATGAGCCATATGGCCCCTCTGGGCCACCTGCCAATCCTGCTGACAAGACATGCAGGCTGGAGAAAAAGATGTCCAAGTTCCTGGCCAGCCAGGGCCCCAGGTGCTTGTGTTGAAGGGAGAGGAAAGCACCTAATCTGGAGGAAAGCATTTGTCCCACCTCTGCCAGACTATGCCAGTGAAGCAGTACCAGCTGGTTTCCCCCAGGTAGCCATCCTCTTTGCCACCTCTGTCTCTTCCACAGGCAGACCAGAAGAGGAGATCAAGTAAGAAAATAGCAAAAGCTGTCACCCCAATAATAGCAACTTTTAAAAATAACAAAACAAAAATAAAACAGACTGACTTCACAGACGAGAAAAAAATCAGTGAAAAAAAAATATTGGCAATCCCCAAAGCTGTAATGATTCAACACCAACAATGGGTCTTCTCAGATCTCAAGGAATGAAACCTATTCAGAATGACCTGTTCCTGAGGACAGACATATAATTCAGATTATGGATAGCAAAAACACTTAATGAAATCCAGTAAAAAGTGGAAACTTATATTAGCTAGGCCACAAAACAGTGCAAGAAGTATAAGTTAACTCAACTATACTAAAAAACAAACAAACAAACAAAAAACAAACAAACAAAAAAACAACTGAACTTCTGGAAATGAAGAATTCGCTCCTGGAATTTAAAAACAAAATAGCAAGCCTTAAGAGTAACTTGATAAGAGAGAGGAAAGAATCTCAAAACTTAACAAATTAGGAAATTAGGAAAAGTGAGCAGAGTCTATGAGAGATCTGGGATTAGGTAAAGAGATCAAATTAATGGCTGTTTGGCATTCCTGAGAGAGAAGAGGAAACTGAGAATACCCTGGAACAATTCTTCCAAGATGTCCTCCAAGAAAACTTCTATCTCACTAGAGAGACAGCTGTGCGGACCACAGAAATTCAGAGATGTCCTCTGAGGTATTGCATGAGAAGACTATCCTTGAAGCACATAATAGATTTAACAAGGTAAACATGAAGGAAAATTACTAAAGTCAACTAGAGAGAAGGGGCAGACCTTACCCAGGGTAACCCATCAGAATTGCAGCAGCTCTTTTAGCAGAAACCTTACAAGTCAGCAGAGACTAAGGACTCATTTTTAGCATTTTAAAAGAAAAGCAATTTCAGTCAAGACTTTTCTACCCCACCAAACTAAGCTTCATCAATTAAGGAGAATTTAAGTTATTCATGGACATGCAATCCCTAAGGGCATATACCACTTCCAGAGAAGCCCTGCAAGAGATGCTTGAAGAAATTCCAAACACAGAAATGAAAGAATGGTTCCATCTACTCAAAGCATAGATAAGCACAGAGTTTATAGATCATACAAATCAACCACAAAGCCTAGAATACAAAGCAACTTCTTTGTGTGTGTGTGTGTGTGTGTGTGTGTGTGTGTGTGTGGTTTCAAATATTTCTTTTTTTATTTTAAAGATGTGGGATACAATTCAGGATTATGTATACAAGTGCTCATCATACAGGTAAATTTTGGTCCTCCCTTTTGTCCCCACTTGGCCTGATTTGAGATCAGGTACCTTTATTAATGTTATGTGCCCCGCTGCACCCCCCCCCCCCACTCCCTTGCCAGTTTCCAGCTAAAGCCAATTCCTTTCTTATAGTATCAGGATAAATGTTCAGAGTCTGACAAAGCAGCTTCTTAATAAGACAGGACTAAGTCCACACGTATCAATAATTAACTTAAATATTAAGGTACTGAACATACCACTCAAAGGGCACAGAGTGTCACTTGTATAAAGAAACAAAATTTATCCTTCTGCTGTCTTCAGGAAACCCATCTTAGATACTGGATCAAGGTAAAGAATTGGAGAAAAATATTTCAGGCAAATAGAAACAAAAAAAGGGCAAGAGTAGCTATTCTTATATAAGGCAAAACAGACTTTAAGCCAATAAAAGTTAAAAGGGACAGTGAGGAGCACTACTTTATGATACAGGGCTCAAATCCTCAGCAAGAAATATCCATCTTGAATGTATATGCACCCAACATAGAAGCACCCAGATTTATAAAACAACTGCTAATTAATTTAAGAGAGGACATAAATAACCATATCATAATAAAGACTCCAACGCCCCTCTAACAGCTTTAGACAGATCATTGAGGCAGAAAATTGTAACAAAGAATCTGAAACCTTAAAATTGGACCAATTAGCTCTAAAGATATCTACAGAATACTTCCCTGAACAATCACAGAATATGTATTCTTCTCATTAGCACATGGAACAAAGGAACATACTCTAAGACTGACCATATATCTAGCCACAAGTCAACTATTAACAAATTTGAAATGTTGAGATCATAACAAGCATCTTCTCAGACCACAGCAGGAAAGCTCCCCCCACAAAACTCACAAAAATACATGGAAATTAAACAGCATGCTTTTTCGTGACTTTGGGGCTAACCCAGAAATCAAGACAGAAATTTTAAAAATCCTAGAAACAAAAGAAAACAAAGACAAAACATTCAAAAACCTCTGGAACACTATGAAAGGGTTATTTTAAGCATGACACACACTCAAAGAGAATAGATCTTGTCTGGATATAGTGGCACACACCTGCAATCCCAGCATTTTGGGATGTCGAGGCAGGGGTATTGCTTGAGCCCAGGGATGTGAGACCAGTTTTACCAACATAGTGAGACTTCTTTTCTACAAAAAATAATAAGAATAAAAAATAATGCATATGGTGGAGTGTGCCTATATTACAAGTTACTCAGAGGTTAGAGAATTGCTTATACCCAGAAGTTTGAGGCTGCAGTGAGCTTTAATCATGACACTGCATTACAGCCTGGGAAATAGAGTGAGATCCCAACTTGAAAAATAAAATTCAAAAATGAAATAAATAAAATACAATAAAATGAAATCAGAAAACTATCAAGTAAACATTCTGATGTCATACCTGAGACAGCAGGAAATGCGAGTCAGTCTAATCTCAAAACAAGTAGAAAAAAATGGAAATTATAAAAATCCAAACAAAGTCACATGAAATAGAGACAAAAAAATATACAATGGATTAATAAGTCAAAAAAATAGTTATCTGAAATAATAAGATTGACAGACCTCTAGCCAGAGAGAATATTCAAATAAACACAATGAGAGACAAAAAATGTAATGTTACAACTCATCCTGAAAAGAACAAATGATTATCAGAGATACCACAAACATCTGTATGTGAGTAAGTGAGAAAATCTGAAGGAAGCGAATGCATTTCTGACAAAACATAGCCTTCCAAGGTGGAAATGGGAAAAAATTGAAGCCCTAAACACACCAATAACAAATTAAGAAATTGTATTAGTAGTAAGAAGACTCTCGCCAAAAAAATAAAATAATAAAATAAAATAAGACCTTGCCCAGATCACGTCTCAGCTGAATTCTTCCAGACATACAAGGGAAAACTGAATACCAACCAAGCATTCCAAGTAATCAAAAAGAAAAGTATTCCAAGTATTCCAAGCAATCAAAAAGAAAAGTCTCTCCCTAGTTCATTCTAGTTCATTCTAAAGCCGTATTGTCCTGATAAACATAGATACAAAAATTCGGACCACATGATTATCTCAATAGGCACCAAAAAAGCATTTGATCAAATCCGCCATCCCATTTTGATAAAATCTCTAAAAAATATAGGCATTGAAAAAAATATTTCTCAAAATAAAAAGTGTCATCTGTGAGGAGCCTGCAACCAACATCATATTTAATGGACAGAAGTTGGGAGCATTCTAAGAACTGAAACAAGACAAGGATATTTATACTCACCACTCCTATTTATCACAATACTGGGAGTCCTAGCCAGAACAATCAGATAGGAGCAAGAAATCAAAGGTATCCAAATAGGAAAAGAGAAAGTTAAATTATCTTCCTTTGCAGATTATATAATTGTAAACCTAGTAAGAGTCTGCCAAAAACTTAATTGCACTGAATAACAACTTTGGTAAAGCCTCAGAATACAAAGCCACTCAAGCAAAACATTTGCATTTCTGTACACCAACACCATGCAGGTTGAGAACTAAATGAAAAACACATTCTCATCCACAGTAGCCATAAAAAACAATTGAAAACAATTTATCTAACAAAAGAGATGAAAGATCTTAAAAATGGGAACTACAAAACACTGCTCAAAGAAATCGAAGATGACACAAATGGAAGGACAGCCCATGAACATGAATTGGAAGAATCAGTATTGTCAAGATGTCCATTCACCCAGGCAATCTACAGATTCAGTGCAATTCCTGTCAAATTGGCAGCATCATATTTTACAGACATAGATAAGGCAATACAGAAATTCATATGTTTGCAAAAAAGAGCCTGAATAGCTAAAGCAATTATCATCAAAAAGAACAAACCTGGTGGCATCACACTCCCAGACTTCACACTTTACTACAAGGCTACATTAACCAAAATGGCATGGTACTGGTACAAAAATAGACATATAGACCAATGGAAAAGGATAGAGAACCCAGAAATAAAACCACAGAAGACATTTAACTAACTTTGACAAATCTGACAAAAGCAAGCATTGGAGACATGAAACTCTATTTATCAAATGGTGCAAAACTGGCTAATCACAGCAGAAGTATGAAACTGGACTCCTGCCTATCACCATATATAAAAAATTAATATAAAATATATCAAGGACTTCAGTATAAAACCTCAAGCTATAAGAATTTGAAAAGAAAACCTAGGGAACACACTCCTGGACATCAGCCTAGGCAATAAACTTAAGGTCAAATGCTCAAAAGCAAATGCAGCAAAAACTAAAATTGACAGGTAGGTTGTTATCAAGCTACAAAGCTTCTGCACAGCAAAATAAACCATCAGGAGAGTAAAGAGACACCTACATAATGGAAAAAAAAATATTTGCAAACCATTCATTCAACGAAGGTCTAACATCAAGATCTATATGAAACTCAAATGAAATCAATAAAAAAATTCCATTAAAAAGTGGGCAAAGGACATAAAAAAGATACTTCTCAAAGAAAGACATTCAAGCAACCAACAAAAATATGGAAGAATGCTCAGCATAACTAATCACCAAAGAGATCAAATCAAAACAGCAATGAAATACCAACTCATACTAGTCAGGATAACTATCATTAAAACATCAAAAACAACAGGTGTGGGTGAGTCTGTGAAGAAAAAGAATGTATTTCTATTGGTGGTTGAAATGCAAAAGAGTTCAACTTTTGTGGAAAGCAGTTTGTTCATTTCTCAAATAATTAAATATAGAACTACTATTACTCAGCATGCCATTCCTGGGAATATATCCCCCCCCAAAAAAACCCCACAAATAACTCTACCCAAAAGACATCTGCACTTGTATGTTCATTGCAGCACTATCCACAATAGCAAACATGTCAAACCAACCAAGATGCTCCTTGAAAGTGGGCTGAATAAAGAGAATATGATACATTTACATGATGGAATACTATGCAGCCATAAAGAACAAAATCATGTCCTTTGCAGCAACATGGATGCAGCTGGAGACTTAATTCTAAGTGAATTTTTGCAGAAACAAAAAATTGAATATTGCATGTTCTCATAAGTGAGCACTAAACTTTTGGAACATACAGGCACAAGGATGAGAACAGACACTGGACACTGCTAAAGGAGAGAGGGAGAGAAGGGTAATGAGGGAGACAAAACCACCCTTTAGGTACCATACCCACTATTGGGGATGGGAAGTTCTAGTCAGAAGCCCAAATCTTGCCTTCACCCAATATAGTTATGTTACAAAGCCTCACATGTACCCCATGATTCTAAAATAAAATGAAATACAATACAATAAAATGTTTAGAAATCTGGGGGGTTTTTTTGGTATTAGATTAAAAATCAAGTGATAGCTATGAGACATATAGCTAATATCATTAATTTACTCATGTAAGGAATGATCCTATTAATTGAATTTTTACAGTATCTAGAGTTAAACAGTCTGAAATTTTTTTTTCTTTTTTTCTGGCCAGGGTCTCATTCTGTCACCCAGACTGAAGTGTAGTGGCATAATCATGGTTCACCATAGCTTCTAACTCCTGGGCTCAAGCAATTGACCCCCTAAAGTGCTGGGCTTACAGGTGTGAGCCACTGCACTTGGTCTGTTTTTTATTTCAATAGCTGTAGGTGTACAAATGTTGTTTTTGGTTACATGGACACATTGTATAGTGGTGAAGACCTCTGAGCTTTAAGTGTATCCATCACTCCATTAGTGTACATTGTACCTGATAGGTGATTTTTTTATTCCCCCCATGCTCCCCCTTCTGACTTTCCAGTGCCCATTATACCATTCTATATGCCTCTGCAAACCTTTAGCTTAGCTCCCACTTATAAGTGAGAACATATGGTATTTAATTTTTCTTTCCTGTGTTACTTCACTCACAATAATGGTCTACAATTCTATCCAAGTTGCTGCAAAATATATTATTTTGTTCTCTTTTATGGGGTTGTATTGTATTTCTGTGTGTGTGTGTGTGTGTGTGTGTGTGTGTGTGTGTGTGTGTGTGTGTGTGTTTGTACCTATCTCGCAGTCTTTTAATCCACTAATCAGATAATGGGCATTTAGGTTGATTTCAAATCTTTGTAGCTGTGAATTGTGCTGCCATAAACATGCAGGTGTCTTTTTGGATAATAATCTCTCTCCCTTTGAGTAGCTATCAAGTACAGTAATAAAATTGCTGGATCAAATGGTAAATTTACTTTTAATTCTTTAAAAAATTTCCATAGAGACTTTACTGATTTACCTTTTCACCAAGTGTATGTGTACCTTTTTCACTGCATCCATGTCAACATCTCTTGTTTTTTGCCTTTTTAATGCCATTCTGACTGATGTAAGGTAGTATTGTATTTAAAGTAGCATTTTTGTCATTTTAACTTGCATTTCCCCAATGATTAATGAAGTTGAGCATTTTTTATATGTTTGTTGGCCATTTGTATGTTTTCTTTTGAGAGACATCTGTTCATGTTATTTACACCCTTTTTAATGGAGTTATTTGTTTTTCCTTGCTAAATTAGGTTTTTTGTAGATTCTGAATATTAGTCTTTTGTCAGATGCATAGTTTGTAATAATGTTTTTGCCTTCTATAGGTTACCTATTTACTCTGTTATTTCCTTTGCTGTGCAGAAGCTCTTCAGTTTGTCTCTTATTTTTGTTTTCATTGCATTTGCTTCTGGGGCCTTAGCCATAATTCCTTTGCCTGGGCCAATGTACAATAGGGTTTTGGGTAGGTTTTCTTGTTGGATTTTTATGGTTTCAGTATGACATTTAGATCTTTAATTAATTTTAGTTAATTTTCATACACAGTGAGAGATAGGAATCATGTTTCGTTTTTCTGCATGTGACTAAATAATTTTTCTAGCACAATTTATTGAAGAGGGTGTCCTTGATCAATTGATTATAGTTATTTGAGTTTATTGCTGAATTATTTATTCTGTCACATTTGTTCATGTGTCTGCCCTTGTACTAGTACCGTGCTGCTTTGGTTTCTAAAGCCTTGTAGTATAATTTGAAGTTGGGTAATGTAATGTCTCTAGCTTTGTTCATTTTACTTAGGGTTGCCTTAGTCATTCGAGCTGTTTTTTGCTACCATATGAATTTTAGGAGTTTTTTCTAATTCTGAGAAAATTGATATTTTGATAGAGATTTGTTGATTCTGTATTACTTTGATAGTATGGTCATTTTCAGTAGGTTGAGTCTTCCAATCCATGAAAATGCTGTTTTTCCATTTGTTTGTGTCCTCTGTGATTTCTTTTATTGTGTTTTGTAGTTCTCCTTGTAGAGTTATTTTACCTCCTTGGTTAAATATATTCCTGGATATTTTGTTTTGGGGGCAGCTATTGTAAATGGAATGGGATTCTTAATTTGATTGTCAACTTAGTTGCAATTGGTGAACCGAATAGAACTGTTACTGATTTGTGTGTGTTGATTTCTGACCCGAAACTTTACTAAATTCATTTATCAATTCATTTATCATTTATGAAATTTTTTTTTTAGAATTTTCTAGGTATAAAATAAGATCATCAGCATATCAAGATAGTTTGATTTATTCTTTTCCAGATTGAATATGCTGTGTTTCTTTCTCTTGCCTGATTGCTCTGGTTAGGACTTCTGGTACTATGTGAATAGAATTGGTAAAATTGGGCATCTTGTTTTGTTGTGTTCTGTGGAATACTTTCAACTTTTCCCCATTCAGTATGATGTTGGTTGTGGGTTTGTTGCATATACCTTTTATTATTTTGAGCTATGTTTCTTCTTCTATGTCTACTGCGTTGGGGTTTTTATCATGAAGGTATTCAGGTTTTGCCAAATGCTTTTTCTGTGTCTATTGAAATGATCATATGATTTTTGAGTTTTAGTTGTTTATGTGGTAGATTACCCAAAAAACTTGGATTTGACAGGAAGTTTGATGCAAAATATTGGGCAAGTCATTTATCATTTTACCTTTGTTTCTTATTAGAGAAAATATACCTAGAGTGAGGTAAACCTGACTTCTCCCTGGTGTTAGCACTGAGTCTAATAAAAGATATTGTTTGTTAAAGTGCTGTATAATCTATAAACTTCTATAAGACATGTATATGGTTATTAATGCCAGCATTATCTTCATGACAACTATCTTTTATTTTTCAACTAAAATTATTTTGATTTTCTCTGAAAATATTCATCATTTTTATACTTAATTTAAGAAATATACCTTAATCAATTTTGTCAGAATAAAGTTATGTGTAAGGAAAGCTCAGATTTTAAACACAAAATGTAATGCGTTACTATTTACATAGAATAAATTTTACATATATTAAGTTTATAGTAAAAATTTACAAGCACATTCTGTTGTGGTTATTTAGGTTGTATACTTGACAAATATAATTGACCTGTACACTTTTTTCTATCTTTCTATTTATTTCTATTTCCTATTTCTCCATAATTTTTTTCTTTTGCAATTTTCCCCATCCCTAAAAAACATGGATATGATTTTGATCACACTTAATTTTTCCTATTTTAGAACTTTACGTTTATGGAAATGTATAGTGTCTAGCTTTTTTTTTCTTTTTTTGCTTAGCATAATGACTGTGGATTTCATTCATTTATTTTGCTCAATTTTATTATTGAATATTTTTCTATTGTACTAATAAACTAGTGTCTTTCTTTTTACTTTATTTTAATTTAAAGATGTGGGGTACAAGTCAGGATTAGGTAACTCAGTAATCTATGTGCAGGTGAAGCTTGAGCCTCCAACATATCCTCAATTGCCCTGTTTTAGGATCAGGTAACCTTTATGTTGTTACATGCTCCCCTGCTTCCTCCCTCTTCTAGCAGTATCCCATGATTGCAGATTTCTTCTTTGTGCTATTTTGAGAAATGTTCAGGTCCCACTTATGAGTGAGAATATGTGGTATTTGGTTTTCTGTTTCTGTGATAGATTGCTAAGAATGATTGTCTCCAATTCCATCCAACTTGCTGAGAAGTCCATGATTTTGTCCTTCTCTTTTGATGGATACATAGATTATTTCAAGTTTTTTTTTGTTTCTATTTTCAATAAAGTTGTTATGAGCAGTTGCTTGCAAGTTTTTTGTGGGCACATTTTTTTTTTGTCTTTCATAACTCCTAGTTGTGAATTCCCTGTATTATATATTACATATATGTTTAACCTTTAAAAGAAATGACTAAGCTGTTTGCCAAAATAGCTCTTACCAGCAGTCTATTAGAGTTCAAAGTATAAAGTGTCCATTAAAAGTTTACTAATATTTGGGGAACTGTCTTCATATTATTGAGTCTAAGTAATATATATACATAATAGATACACAATGAAATTTTTTTTTTAGTCTGGGGCTTGCCTTTTTACTTTATTCAAAATGTCTTTAAAAAAAGACAATTTTCTCTTTGTAAGAAATAAATTTTGTGGGAAAATTGTAAGTATGGATTCAAAGAATTTAGTGGATACGGGGTGATTCAGATTTTCTATTTCACCTTCAGTCAGGTTTGGTAAGCTATTTCTCAAGGATTTCACCCATTTCATCTAAGCTGTATAACTTACTGCAATAGTATTTCTTCATTCTCTTGTAAGACTTGGAGAAATTTTCATTATAAACATACATTTACTGCAGTTATTGGTAAATTTCATTGTCTTTTTTATTATTCTTGACTATGGAATTATGATTCTACTAAGATTTCTTTATTGTTCATGTATTCTTTATTACATTAATTTTTACTCTTATCTTCATTACTTTTCCTCTACTCTGATGACTGACTTAGTTTTTTTTTTCTGATATATATCAGAACCTATACATTTTTTACACTAAACAACAATTTATCTATATCACACACCTTTCAAAATGTTGCTTCTATTGCCATATAATTTGATATATTATGTTTTCTATTATCAGTTCAAATTTTTTTCAATTCTTTTATGATTTCTTTTTTGACTCTTGAGATATTTAGAAGTTTGTCATTTAATTTCCAAACAGGGGTTAATTTTAGATATCAATGTGTTTCTAATTAAATGTCTTTGTAGTCAAAAGTTATACTATATAAGATTTATTTTAAAAAATTGTTTTGGTAAAAGTTCTTTGTACACTTAAAACTAGTGTGCATTTGTTGGCTATTAGGTATACTATTCTTTAAATGTTAAGGAAAATTGGTTGGGGATATTTTTATAGCGTGTGTACTTCTTTTTTATCTTTTCAATTACTGAGAAAGTTGCATTGAAATGTCTTGTGCATCTAGAACTGAGAAAATAGAATTGTGTATAAAAAGCCCTGGAAGCAATTTTAAAGAATTGGAAAACATTAAGTGCCACTTTGAATGTGTGCGTGTTGAGTTTTAATTACAACAAAAAATATGATTAGATTTTTAGGTCCAACAAAGATAGCTCAAGCTTCACATGGGGAAAAATTGGCAGATGAGGATGAAGACTGGACAGAAATTAGAGCCAGAGAGATCTCAAGAAAACTGCTAATATTGCAACAAAAAGTAATAAAACATTAAATTAAAGCTGGAAATGGAGAAGAAAAAATATGTGACATGATTTATTTGCAAAATAATATTGGACTGGCTCGATGATAAATTACTGAAGAGTGTGTGTCCAAAGAAATGATATGGAGGAGCATGATTTTAATGCTTACTATGATAACAGGGAGGCAGATTATTGAGCAAAGAGTGAAAGCAGGTGGGGGGGCTAGCACAAAGAAGATGATGGTTTTTTAAGTGCTGTCTGTTGTACCTATTAGATAAGTTTCCAATTAGACAACCCTTTTTTACTGAGTAGTAAATTTGGTGTTGCAGATAAAGATATAAATTTAGAACTGAACAGAACTTAGGAAAATTCTATATGTGTATATATATATTCACATATGTGTATGTGTATATATGTAATTACTGAGGACATTGTGCTCACCCAAGATTGAAGGAGAATTTTCAGAAGGGGAAAGGTAAATTAGGACAGAGTTCAGCTGCAAAGCTTAAGAAAAAGGACTCTAAAATAGAAAATGAAAGAGAACCGTTAAAAGGAATAAATTCTATATTTTTAAGTAAGACAAAGGTCAAAATGTGGCAACTGATATTGCATTTAACTTCTGATTGGTTATCTCATAAAGCAATGATTATTTAAAGAAATAAGTCTTCTTTACCATTCATTTCATTCTTCTTGTTTCATCAGATCTCTTAACTATTAAAGGAGTAAGAACCTATGTGTAGAAAGGAGTTTCTTACCAGTTTATCACTGCAGCTACCTAAGTGTGTTCGACAAGCCCCTACAACTCTATCAGAAAGAGAATGTTTGCAAATTGCAGAATAAAGTGAGTCATAAGTAAGGCCATATGAAATTTCTGCACTCTGCTTTTTTGCAAAGTATTTATAAACAGTAGGTAAAATGGGTGCGTGTATGTGTACATGTGTGTGTATGTGTATTCTAAAACCAAACAACAAGTGTACAGCTCATAGTTAATAAAAGCAGTCATACTGTTTCCCTGGCCTTTGGTAATTTACCTGAAATAACAAAATTTTAACACCCTACATTTTGGAGGTAACTAAATGAGGCAATAACTTGGGTATTAATTAGTAGAACATTTATTTCACAAATATGAAATGCAGAGGTTAGAAAAACTTTATTAAGACATAATTAATTGATGCACTATCAGGGTTAAGATGCTGGATTTTTTCTTTTTTCATTTTTTATTTCATTGCTTTTATCTTAATTATGTTAAATATAGCCTAAGAGGAAAACAATTGAATCCCTGATGTCACTCCAAATATTTTCTGATAAACTAAGCACTACTAAGTGGTATTTAAAAACATATTTAAAATGATATTTATATTTACTAAGTGACATCTGAAATCAGATAATTTGTTGGGAGGCAGAGCAGATTAGTCTAGGGGATAGTAGATATCTGTCTCTAAGGAAATATTAGCTGCAGGAATGAAATTAAGAAATCAAACTGTGATTTTAATTGAAAGTGAAATAAGAACATACAGCTTTTAAAAAATGAGCTATGTTATTGAATATGATTGAGCAATCTTGTTAGGGTTTTATTTCAGTCCTGTTAGGGTTTTATTTCAGTTCCATAACTATGTATTTGTTGTGTAATTTCAGAGACAAATTCCAATGCGATTTAGATTAAAGAAAATTATGTGTCGGAGATAACTACCTGGATATTTTGGGATGTTAAACATATTTGGACAAAATTACGAATTTTCTCTCAAAACATCTAACATGTGCATCCTTTGGAGCTTTTTGTTTAAATACGTACATTTATTAAGTGAAGGTGTTTCTTCATATTTGACATCATTTTGTTGTGCTATAATTATTGAATGCTAAATTTCAACATTCGAGATTTTGACATTTTTTGAAATTTTGCCTATTCTAAAAGAGTCCAATGTTTGGTACCTAAATTGCATTTGTATTGTGCATGAAATTGATGTCCTCTTATCTGCTTTGTTTCTCCAAATTATTTCAAAGCTTATCTTAGTTAGATTACATTAGAAGATATGGAACAATAGAGTAAAGAATATTCAGTGCAGGATAAAAAGGAAAAGAAACCTAAGAAAAATGTGAAGGGTGACAAAGAATATTCAGGCACATAAAATATTCAGGCAAATATAAATAAAACTTTGGATAACACAGTAAAGATATGAAAATAATATGTTAATGCATATATTGTTTCATTTTTGTAACTTCTCCTTTATTATGTACAAGAAATAGAAGTCTCTGTGGCATGAGTGATAGGAAAGGATTTAAAGTACAGTTAGCTTGACCCTGAAACCACTGTTTCTCTCTCTGTGATGTGGTCACTACTTCCCTCTCCACTCATCTCAGTAGCCTTAACTTCACTTCTCAATATTTAATACTGGCCAATTCATAAAGTTCAGTGTTTGATAAAACCTTCACATTTGTGGAAGAAATTTAGGAAACTTATTTAACCTCTCAATTATATTAAAGTATCAGAAAATTAAAACTTTAAAGTAAAATGTTAAATATCAAAGAATATTAATCAAAGAATATTTGATAATAATCAAAGAATATTTCTCAAAAATTAAAATCTGAAGAAATTAGCTATTTGGGGGATAAAAACTCAAATGGCATCAATCTGACAATAAACAGGTATGTTCTACATCAAGACCCTTGCTACTGAATGGCCATGGGTATTCAATGAAAAACACAGAGGCATGTGGACCAGAAAATGCCTACTTTTGTAATGTCTAAAGTCTATGTTTGTCACTTGAGATGATGGCAGAGACAGTAAGAAAAAACAGGAAAACTTGTAGCTGCATGCCCATATAGCTTTCCCTTATCTTGGATGACATTTTTTCATCATTAACCATGTTCCCACTGTACATGTACTCCTTTCACTATATACTATCTACCTCATAGAAAAGATGTCTTTAGGGAGGTTGCACACTTTGAGATATACAAGTTTTGGTTTTTAAAATGCCTTTTATTGAATTAAAAAACCAATTTGCCGATTAGGGAGGGCAAAGCTGAATCCAAAATTGCCATGTACAGGACACAGCATTAAGAAAGTAATTATAGATTTCTATTCCCCCATTACTCTAATTCAGGTTCCTAGAGGACATCAAAGTTGCTTTAATTTATCATACAACCCAGGCACTGAGCTATCCTTCATCTGAAGCTGCCTTTTTCTTTGCTTAAGGTCACTGCTTTATTTGTAGGCTCTTCTCATTTATCCTCAGAAAATATGAACAGTATTGTTAAATCTCTCATTTCAGAAAACACTTTTTGAAGTAGGCCACAGAGCACAGTATACAATCTGTGTAACAGTCCCTTACAGTTTAATTTTGTTTTTGTTTTGTTTTTTAATTACAAAGATGTGGGGTACAATTCAGGGTTAGGTATACAAATGTTGATTATGCAGGTACCCTTGTTGATGAGATGTGACCCTCCCTCCCTTAGCAGTTTCCCACTACCGCCAATCCCTTTCTTATAGTATTATAATTGTTGAAGTTCTGCTTATGAGTGAGAACATATGGGACTCTGTTCTTTGTTTCTGTGATAGATCACTGAGTATGATCAACTCTAAATCCATCCAAGTAGCTGCAAAGTTCATATGTTTGTTCTTCTTTATGGCTGCATAATATTCCATTGTGTATATGTACCACATTTTTTAAATCCAGTTCAACTTCGATGGGCAGCATGGTTGGTTCCATGTTTTTGCTATTGTGAAGAGAGCCACCACAAACATACATGTGAAGGTATCTTTTTTTGTAGAATGATTTGAGTTCCTCCAGGTATATTCCCAATAGGGGAATTGCTGGATTACATGGAAGGTCAATTTTGAATAATGTGATGGTTAATTTTGTGTGTCAGCTTGACTGGCCAATGAGTGCCCATTTTAAGCATTATCTTTGGGTGTGTGTGAGGGTGTTTCTGGATGATGTTAACATTTGAATAGGTAGAATAAAGTAGATTTCCTTCTTTAATGTAGGTGGGCATCATCTAATTCATTTATGGCCTGAATATTACAAAAGGTAGACAAATGTGTCCCTTCCTCTGATTGCTAGAGTTGGGCCTCGGATCTACTCCTGCCTTTTGTACTTCTGGTTCTCTGGCCTTCAGACCCAGGCTGGAATCTATATCATTGGCTTTCCTGGTTCTCAGGTCTTTGGACTCAGACTGACTTTCACCCCCCACCTTTCTAAGTCTCCAGCTTGCAAGTGACAAATTACAAGACTTTTTAACCCCATAATTGTGTGAGCCAACTTCTTATAATACATTTTTTCATATATGTGTCATATTGGTTATGAAACTCTAATAGAAAAAGCTAATGAATAAATGCCAATTATTAGAAAAATGAAGAAATGCCAATTAATAGAAAAAGCTAATGAATAAAAGCCAATAAAATGAAACTATCCTGGTCATAAGTTCTAATAAACTTGGAAAAATGAAGAGTACATCAAAAGAATGAAAATAGAAGCTCTACTTTCTGCCCAGGGTGCAAAAGATGCAAAAGTAATTGTTCCTATTATAGCATCAATACAAGTCAAAGAAAAAATCTGTCTCTGTTAATCATGACAGTGTGTTCTACATTAAAACACTAAAACAGAACTACTAGAACTAATTCATAAGTTTATTAAGCTAGTAGAATACAGGATAAAAATGAAAGAGTAATTTTATACAAAAAGTTAAAAATTTCAAACTTAAAAATCAAATTTCTATTTTCCCAATAATTTAAATTTAAAAATAAATATCTACAATAACTGTAAAAGACTTAAAATACCTAGGTATAAATCTAATAAAATATGTGCAAGGTATGCTGAAAATTAAAAATATACAAATGAATAAAATAAGACCAGGTAAATGGAAACATATAATTTGATTATAGATTGGAAACTTGTTACTGGTAAAATGTCAATTCTCCCTAAATGTAACTATAAGTTCTAATTTGGTTTTTTTTATTTCATTTTTTTCTTATAATAGTAATTTTTTCCCCCTCTGCTTGTCCTCGCTTTAGTTACTTTTCATTTCTACTTTTAAATGAGAAGAGTGACCAGTTGGGAAGATGGCAGCCGAGCCAGTTGGACTATGCAAGTCCCCATGTGAGTGAGTGTATGAAAAATTTTTTTGTGTATATGCTGATGAGTGAGTGGGCATGTAGGGGCTGACTGAGTGAGGGATAGGGAGCTAGCAGCCAGGGCTCTCCTGGTACAGCAGCTAATGCCACAACTGCTGGACTTGGACCCAAGTGATTCCTGGGACACAGAAGCCGAATGCCATTTTCTTTTCTCTTTCTTTCTTTCTTTTTTTTAAATCAACAAACCCTCCTGGGAAGAAAATACTGGGAAAGACTGTCTAAGTGAAATGCTGGCTCATAAGCAAGCGGGCAGGCCCCTGGTGCAACAGCTCGGGCTGCAGCTTCTCTGCTTCAACCCTGGCTCTTCCCAGGTTGCACAAGCCAAGAGTCATTATTTTTTTTTAATTGACAAAAGTTTTTCTGTGAAAAAGTGGCAGGGAGAAACTATCGCCATTGCAGCAGGAAAGAATCTGCTGGCTCCTGGCATTGCCTCACCACTTCAGTGCCTGGCAGGGCACTGGCAACAGGGACTGCAGAGGGAGTCCAGAGGCAAAGTCCCACAGAAGAGGACAAGAGAGTCACCCCACCACAATCTTGAAGGCGGAGCAGGAAAGTGCTCCGACTTGCTCAACATGAAGCTACAGACCCAGCCTCTGTGACTGCTGGATCAACTACTCAGGGATTGGTTGTGACCCATAGAGAATATCTGGAAAGCACAAACTTCGGAGGGACCTGATGAGTGCTGAGTTCCTGGCATCCCACCCCTTACCCTAATCCAACTGCGGGACAAAGGGTATGGCCAGAAAAGGACAAGGAAGAAACTCCAAAGAGATCAGAAGTGAGTCCGGGGCTGACCCAACCTCCCCTGCAGCAATCCTCTGAGCATCAGACTTATACAGTTGGGCCATGACTGAGAGGGACAAACCCAGGTGGAGCAATAGGGGAACTCCATTCCAGGATAGGCCTGGCTGGGGCAGCCCCCCCCGACAAGTACATAACTGGGGAAGAGACAATCCCATACCTACTCACTGGAGGAGATCTCCCTGACCATATGGGAGTGGAAGGGGAGGACTGCAGACCCACTCACTTCCATAGCCCCAC
Source organism: Tarsius wallacei (assembly GCA_963574415.1). Lineage (NCBI taxonomy): Eukaryota > Metazoa > Chordata > Mammalia > Primates > Tarsiidae > Tarsius > Tarsius wallacei. The sequence goes on along the minus strand of CAUYQG010118512.1, from coordinate 2,082 downwards.
CTCATTCCTTGCTACAGACACCGAGCAGATTAGAGGGACAATTACAGAGCCTGCCACAAGAGGGCATTTTTTTTTTAATTTTCAATTTTTTTTTTAAATTTTTAAAATGTTTTGACTGGCTGTTTGTTAGTTTATTTATTTTGTAAATATTTTTCCTTTGTGCATGAATATGTATGTGAGGGTTTGATCTGCATCTCCCCTCACATTTTTTTCTGTTTCTTTCTTCTTTTATTTGTCATTTTCTGTTTATGTACATATGTGAATGACTGAATGTTCATCTCTCAATTTTGTTGTTGTTGTTGGTTTGTTTTTACTCTTTTGTTCTTCTGGGTTTTTTGTTTTCATTTTTTTTTCTTTTGAGTTGGAGTCTCACTCCGTCATCCAGACTGGAGTGCAGTGGCCGCTCCTGGCCACCACAGCCTCTACCTGCTGGACTCCAGTGATCCTTCTGCCTCAACCTTCCAAGTAGTTGGAACTACAGGCGTGCACTACCACGCCCAGCTAATTATTTTGATTTTATTGTAGAGATGAGGTCTCACCAAGTTGCCCAGGTGGGTCTCAAAACCGTGGGTTCAGGCAATCTGCTCACCTCAGCCTCCCAAAGCGCTGGGATTACCAGCTGAGCCACTGAGCCCAGCTTGTTTTCATTTTTTATCATTTAAGGTGTGTGTCAATATATGTGTGAGGGTTCAACCTGAATTCCTCCCTTCCCCTCAGGTCTTTCTCTTTTTCTTCTCTATTTGCTTTATGCTAGGCATGTGTGTGTATGTTTAGTTTTCTTATTTTTGTTGTTGTTGTTTGTTTTATTTCACTTTGTTGTTATTCCAGTTTGTTTTGAGGTGTGTGTATGTCTGTGTGTTCAGTTGTTTTTTGCATTGGTTTCTGTTTTTCATCATCATATAGAATGGAGGTGGGTAGTGGGTCTCAGGGAACTCATACCACAATAAGTGAACATTGTATTTTGCAAGTAGTTTCTGAATCCTAGCACCCCATGGCCTACTTTATTAGAATTTTAAAAACTACAAGAGACAGCAAAGCTTCCCATTCACCATTGATTTTCAAAATAGAACAAATCCAGTTCCCAGAACAGGAAAGAATAGTGGGCTCAGAAAACATCAGAAGGGAAAGCCTCTCCCACTGACACTGAAAAACAGAACTAAAGAGAAAAACAAGGGATCTGTTACAACTGAGGAAAAACCAAAGAAAGACCACAGGCAATTTCAAGTGTACCAAAGACAAACTCCTAAAAAATCAGATCTTGATGCCCAAAAAATGGAAGTCACCAACAACTGTCCCCAGAATATGACAACAGGGATTAGGGAATGGATGGAAGAATGAATAAGACACAAGAAAGACAAGATACAACACTGAAAGAACTTCTATCAGAGATTTTGGCAATAAAAAGTTTCATCCAGGTAATAAATAACAAGATAAAAAACATGGAAAGCAGAATTAATCTAGCTGAAGAAAGAATCTTAGAACTTGAAAACCAGAACATGAAATTAACCCAATCTGCAAAAAACATAGAAAGAAGACTCAGAAAGAAAAAAACAAAGCCTACAAGAGATGTGCAATTGTATCAAGAGGTTGAATCTACTCCTGATTGGTATCCAAGAAGAAGAAAGGGAAATGGAGAACAACTTGGAACAAGTATTCCAGGAGGAAATCCAAGAAAACTTTCCCCATCACACCAAAGATGTCACCAGCCAAGCACAAGAGATACACAGCACTCCCACAAGACATCAAATGAGAAGACCAACCCATAGACACATAGTAATTCACCTACACAAAGTAAATACAAAAGAAAAAAATCCTAAAGGCAGCAAGAGAGAAAGGTCAGACTACCTAATGTGGAAAACCAATCAGAGTAGCAGCAGACCTATCGGCAGAAACACTACAAGCAAGAAGGAACTGGAGCCCTATATTCAAAGTCCTCAAAGATAAACAATTTCAACCAAGAATTTCCTATCCAGTCAAGCTCAGCTTCATCAGTGATGGAGAATTAAAATCCTTCCCAGACATCCAATCCCTAAGCAATTATGCAGGTTCCAGACCAGTTCTACAGGAGACACTTAAAAAGGT
>CAUYQG010118510.1:0-92464 GCA_963574415.1 Tarsius wallacei | reverse complement strand
AGAGTCCATAATACTGAGTGACCTCTCACAGAAACAAAAAACTAAGTATCACATGTTCTCACTCATATAGTAGACCTTGATCATCCAACGTACTACCACAAGAAAATGACTGACAGTGGTGGGAAACTATGGGGGGAGGGGAGGGCGAAGGAATTAATGGTGATAAATATCTGTCTGGGGATGGGGAGACACCTCTTATCATCAAGGGTTCTGAATGAAGCATTTTTGTATGCCTAACCCCTAACTGTACCCCATAATACCATAATTTAAAAAAATTAACAAAAAAAAAAAGAAAATAATATTTGCTTAATTTATATTCCTTCTTGGAAAAATGAAGACTTAAATGGAATGGTAGTAAAGGAATAGAGAATATAATTGAGAGGAGGAAGGAAAAAACAAAGACTAGGAATGAAGAACCAAAAACAGAAGGAGAAGAGAAAAGTACACAGTGGATGATAAGAGCAGATTTTAAGATGATCTTTAATTGTGTATTGTTGATATAGATTTCCTTACCACCTGTTGATCCCCATAATCATTGTAACTACTTACAAAGGAATAATTGAAACAACTTGTTATGGTAGTACCTTTTCCCAATGATAAAGAGCTACTAGAGAAATACTTCTTCTCTGACCAGATGAAACCAATCTTTATCCATATTTCAATTTATTACAATGACACTCATACTTAAAAGTTACAGTGAATCATATCTTTTGAGATTGAGTTTTTGACAAAGTTTGTTTTTCAAACAGGATTGTCTTTGTTGGAACATCATTTTATTGAGGCTATTATCTTTCTTTTATTATTAACCTCTTATGTCTTCTATTTTTTTCTTCCTCGGTCATCTCAAATTACTATGGAATAGACATTGGAATCCAGTGTTGAGGTTGTTCTCTATTCAGGAGAAAAATAGCTTTATGATTCAACTATAGGCTGATCTGTAATTGCTTTGGTAAGATGATAATGGATTCTAATAACAAAATTTTTTTCTATTCAGTGCATTTTGTTCTTCCTAGTATTTGCTTTTCCTTTTACCAAAATTAATACATCATAAGAATGATAGGCACTCTGCAGAACTTAATGTTCATTTGAAAGGTTGGGTAGACTGAACAATTTGAGGAAACTGCACAAAAGCCAGGTAGATGAACAATTTTAGAAAAATGTAAAGTTTCTCCTTGGATGCTTTAAAAAAAAAAAAAAACTCCAATAAGTGTCTCCCTCTTTTCTGCTCATCACTTGCTTTTTTGGCATATATTTATTTTTACAGGCATGAGAGTTTTTAGTGGGCATTTACTTCTCTTATCTTAGTTCTTTCTGCTTGCATCTCTTTTTCATTTTCATGTGTTTATTTTTCTGACATGTATTAATCAAAGTCCAAGTTACACTGCAGACTGGGACTACCTGATTAGGGCTGGTGTTACACCATTTAAAGCTAGCCCAGCAGACACTTCATTTTGGTTTCTAAGGCTGTATTTTTCGAAATCATGCGCTTCAACCACCACCAATAGGGATGTGTGTGTATTGTCCCAGTTGTCTGTCAGTGCCCTTGCCAGTTCCTGGATGATAGCCAATCTGAGATTCCAGAGGTTGAATGGTGAATCCATATTTTTCATCAGCTGGAAGAGCTGCAGGGCACATACAAGGTAAGGTCCTAATAAATGTTTAGATGAGTAGAGAAATGAATGTGCAAAGAAATGCAGCACATAACTGAGTTCCTTAAGGAATGAAGCTGTTTGGACAAACATTTCTGTCCATAAGTATAGCCAATTAAGTGTGCAGATATCAGCAAGCATGTGTCCCAATATGTGTCCATTAGTGATCACCTCAGGCGCTCTGGTGAGTTTCTATGCAAGCAGTGCCTGACAGGAACTGCTTGTGCTATGAGTAATCAGACTTCCCAGAGAAAAGGATGTCACACTTGGGATTTCACATTCAGCTTCACTTTTAGTATTGAGTGACTTCTACATCCTATTTGAGGAATCAACTCTAATTAGGATTTATGCTTGAATTACAACCTTACAGAATCTGAACTTTCTCAAGTTGATTAACAGCAAGATCATCTTTGACAAGTTGTTGAATTGAATTGGCAAGGCAAAAATTCTCCTCAAGTCCGCAGGTTTCACGTTTTGCTTATGCTCTCTCATTCCATTGTGTTTTAAACCAGGTTGCTATTATATGGAGTATTTTAGCAGCCTTGATCTTGGAGACATCAAGACCATTATTCCTGTTGTTGCTGATTTAGTGTTACAGCTGCTTCCTCTTTATGTGATTTAATTTGAAGTTTCAGCCCACCAGGGGGCTATTGGTCCCCACCTATGCAGCTTTAAGAGCTGGCTGCTGTTTTTTTCTGCATGGATGTTATTTCCATTCCTATTCATAGTGATTTTTCCCCTTCTATATTCATCTAGCAACAGCAAGGCACTGTTCCAGGAACTCACTCACTCTACATAAGGCATAACATGGAACCATTTGGATGGAAAAATTATAAATTAAAATTATTCTGTTCATTTTAAAATATTCATATTGTGTTGCTCAAATGCCAGTAACTGGAAAATCATGGATAATGTCCTGTTTGTATAACCTCTTTTAGAATGTTGTAAAATCTGTTTATGTTGTTTCTTAGCTGTCTCTTTTCCTGGAGTGAATTTTGTGATAAGATTTTTTTTAAAAAGATTATTTGAGTCCAGTGTCTAATGGCATATATAATATTAAAGATAATATCACTAATTGCACTCTATTTTTTTAAATAGAAAAATATTCCATTTACAGAGAATGTTTGTAAATTTATAAGACAACAAAGATAGCTCATGGACATGCCAGACTATTTCTTTGAAGGATAAAACTTTTAATTAAATGATTAAAACTAAGCAAAGGTTTATTATTTCTGGAAGTAGGTGTTTAATTTAAACTATGAAAACCCATATAATCATAACACTGCTGATTTTCACATGCTAAAAATATCTAACTTTTTTAATGGAGCAGGTTTTTTTATGTCTTCTGTTCTCAATGCTAAGTTATTGATTTTTTAATTTGGGGAAACTAGAATTTTATTTCTGTCCTTGTAATTTCCATGTTGTGTGGGTGTGGGTGACGATGTGCGTGTCTCAGAAAGATATACAGGCGAGGAAATGTGAAACTGTTTTTAATGTAGATTAGATAGTTTTTTGATAAAGTAAATATCTCTCTTATTCTAAAGGAAGAATAGTGATTGGAGATTTTAACTTTATGCTGTGTATTTTTCCACCTCTGTGGAACATATTAAGTAGAATGAAGATCTTTTGCTTTTTTATTCTGTAACTTTTCAGTCCACATTCACATAAAAGCCATGTATTATATTATTGTCTCTCTTGGCTAGAAATATTTCAGTGTATTTTTAAACTCTTCCATTCTGTCAACTAAAGACAATTTAAAATTATAATTTTAAGATACTTTCTAGAAATGTATGCTTTGGTTCAGGCTAAAGTCTTAGTATGTTTGCCTGTGTGTGTGTGTGTGTGTGTGTGTGTGTGTTTTGAGGTTTTTCAAAAACAACAAATCACTTGAGCATGGACAAATTTCACAAACTCATTTCATTGTTTTAACCTTGTTAATAATTTCACCTTTTAAAATAGGCTACTCATCTAATTGGATATAGATCCAAAAATGTTCTGTGTGCCTTGAAAACCTGAATGGCTCTTGTTATCTCTGTCTTACTCATTTTAAATAACATTAGGCGATCTTAAAGTATTTCCTCTCTATTTTTGAGGGGATATTATTACAGGCTATAATATTTGAGGTCAGGATTCTTTGTAACAACAACAAAAAAAAATATGTATGTGTGTGTATACATATACATATATATATATGTATATGTATACACACACACATTTCCTAGAGTTTGATTTATGGAAAATAGGATGCAAGCTGTCAGTAAACAGGTTTTTCACCACAAACACTTATTTTATGCAGCAACCAACAACTTTTTTGAATACAGCAATAAAATAGACATTTTTTAATTAAGTAAAGAAGACAGACTAGAATAGTTACTACAGGAAAAGCGGGTGTCCTATAATTAATAATATGTGAGTTAAACCTTAACTATGCTTGACATTTTTCCTTGGGTTGGTGACATACTGATTAGCGAGTTAACTGCTGATGGTGCCTATTCTTTGAGTGACTATTTCAGTTCCAGGGCTTATGGTGTTCAATAAAATAGATATTCTCTGAGGTGGTGCTGAGGCTTTAGTCTTGATCAGAGTGCTTTGGAGGAAGCACAGTTGAACTGATTGGCTGTGAATGTTAATCACTTCATAGGACACACTGATAATTTACAGTATTGTTGTAACTCTCTGGTGTTCGTAAAATGAACTTAATAACCTACTGCCACCATGGGATAAGCTGCCTTTTCTCCGCAATTGAATACCCAGACTGCCTGAATAATAGTGCTGAGAAATACTGCATTAAAAAGAGTGAGCAGCTGTATGATGAACGAAACAGCTCTGCAACAGATTTGTTAATTATCTCCTTTGATTCACAGAGGGTGTTTGTGAGATATGGCTGACCAGTGAAGACACAGGGGCGTATGGCAGAGATATTGGCACCAATCTCCCCACACTCCTGTGGAAACTGGTTGAAGTGATTCCTGAGGGAGCAATGCTGAGACTTGGCATGACAAATCCACCCTATATTTTAGAGCATCTGGAGGTAAGGAAAAGCACCCCATTTGCATGCTGACATAGACACTAACCAATCCAGACAGTGTGGCAGCCTCAGTATCATTGCATGGGCTTCATTTAAAACCACTTTTGCTTTTTTTTTTTTTTGGTAGTCCCACAATTCTAAGAAGAATGATGGCTTTTAAATTCCCTTCTTTGGCAGTCAACACTCCTCATTTTTGCTTCTTTATCATTAATTAATGTTGCCCAAATTTTTCAATACTTGCCACAGTTCATTGTGTCTTCAGCTTTTCAGCACATGAATTTGCCACAGTCCTTCCATTTGGAATCCTTATCTAATTCAGAACTGCTAATATGATGCATTAACTTTGCAACTGACAGTCAATATTGCATTATCTGAACTACTTTTAGCTATATCAGGAAGGATACTGTACCTTAAGTTTGACAGTAAGTTTTTAGTATCATCCCATCATCTTGAAATACTTAGAGGTGAAATGGATCAAAGAGACACAGAAATTGGTACTTTCCCACTTGATTCACACATAGTTTACTATGGCACTTATATTTTCAAATAAATATCATTTTCTTTTAGAGAGTCTCCCTTTGTCTGTTATTTTGATTGGTATAATGATATTTAATGTGAACAAAGAAGGAGGTGCTCCTGAGATCCTGGTTTCGTTTGTATACCTTTAAGTAGCTAAGTGTCACATTCAAGAAATGGATATGTAGGCCTGACACGGTGACTCAAGCCTGTAATCTCAGCACTTTGGGAGGCCAAGAGGAGGGGATTGCCTGAACTTGCAGGTTCAAGACTAGCCTGGGCAACATGGTGAGACCTTGTCTCTACAATAAATGAAAAAATTAGCTGGACATGGTAGCACGTGCCTGTAGTTCTGGTTACTTGGAAGGTTGAGGTAGAAGGATCGCCTGAGCCCAGCAGGTAAGTGCTGGGGTGGCCGTGAGCATGCCAGTGCACTCCAGCCTGGGCTATGGAGGGAGACTCCAACTCAAAAAATAAAAAAAAGGAAATGGACATGTGTCCAAGTAACTGTGGTACCACATGTAACTGTGGTACCTGATGACAAATGCCACAAAAATTTGAGCAAGGAATATGGACATGGAGCAACCATGTAAATAAAAAAATACATGCTAGGATCTCTGTTACTTGAGAAGTAAAGTAATTACCTTAGATCCGTATTTATGGACAGGAAATCTGATTAGTGCTGTTGGAAAGTCGTGTGTGACGTATAGAAACAAGTCATTTTTATTTTGAATCAAACATGTTTTTTGCAATGTGTTGTGCAGAAAAATAACATTCGAAAAGCTAAAAGCAAATACAGTTGCTGAAATTTAGTGCAGAAATGCTAATAACTATCTAAACATTTAAAAGATTGTTTCTCTTTATTTGATTTCAGGGCTGTACTTGTTGAAGTTTTTGTTGAACAGCCTCCTTAATATCAACAATGTATTTTAGAAATTCTGAAAACAAAATTAATAATCCAACTGCTAATTATAAACATAAAATGAGGAAATTTAGCAATTTAAATTATTTACATTTTCCTAGCTAGATCTTTCTAGTAAGAGTATATGATTTATATGTTAAGTTTGGTACTTTAGACATTGTAGGATGATTATGATTTGCTATTTAAAAATAAGTCGCAGGCATATCAACTTTTACTTAACACTTTGATTCAACACTTGAAAAAGCAAGTGATTCTCTGTAAAAAATCAAGTATGCTAAGAGCTGTGGCAGGCTTGCTGTGTTTGCAGTAAATGTGAGGCATACATTGTGAAGACCAGGAGATGCACTAGATTTGTGGTTGGTAGGAATGGAAACAGGCCTCACCAGTGTAGCGTTTATGATGACATGCCAGTTTCTTTGGATTGAAAAAGATATGATCAGAGATTGAGGGACCATAGCAGTTAGAGTTAGAAGCTCATGTAGGGAGTAAACACAAGGAAGAAAGCCATGTATTGACTAACCAAACACTTCTTGGAATAAATGCAGCATTTTATTTAATTGATTGCAAAATTGTAGCCACTAATACTGCATTTATAGCAAATCCTAGTGCTCAGCACCTGACATAATACCAGAGCTGTTGTCCTCCAAATGGATACTCCAGGAGAGCTTCTGAAAACCAACACAAGATGTAAAATATAACTTTATCCTTTGCCTGGAAAACACTAGATATTTCGTTCATAGAGCATAGTTGGAGTGATAATAGGTCCTGATTGTCATAACATTATGCTGTTTAATTTATCACTTTAACATTTGTATAATGTTGTCTGTCCTTCCTTTCTGCATTGTCATCCTGAGGCAATGACCTTGTCATATCTGTCTCTGGATCTATCCCATCCAATAGTGACTCAATAAATGAGTAAATAAAAGAATGAATAAAGGAAGAGCCTTCATGAACTAAACTGTGTAGCCCACACTATAGTCTTGAACTTTGAAGTCTTAGCTATCTGGCTAGAAAGAACAGCAAAAGGTGATGAAATAAATGAGCTTCAAGGGTGAGAGTTTGCCTCCATAGAAAGCTACCCATTTCTGTGCACTTTATAAGCAAGCTCTTGTACCACCACATCAAGGGAGAAAAGTCACCCAAAGAAACAGAACAAAAGGAGATAAATAAACAAAGGTATGCAAGAATCAAAGATCCGTACCATCTGCAGGTAAGAGCTATTAAACTCTTCCTTCATCATTGGACAAGACCTTCACACCTTGTTGTTTCTCTTTAACCTTCTGGGTGGCAGAGCCCAGAGCTTATAGGGTTCTACAGACACAGCCTTGTGTGACAGAAAATGTGACTGAGTTCCAGAAGGCTTATGTAGCTTCACAGTATCAGAAAGGGGATCAGGGAAGGTAGCCCAAATCTGATGGTCCTCGATCCTGTGCCCGGTAATACATTGTATTTCTTTATTTTCCTCACTAGGGTTAGACCACTCTATAGAAGTCATTTGACTTACCAAGAGTGCTGAATAGAGTCTACCAATAAGAGAGAGAGAAAAAAAAAAGATGATAAAAACAGAAAAGAACAATAGTAAATGAAGGTGGTGGTTTTTAGAAACTAGAGATAATAGGAACCCACTTTTGAAGTGACTACGTTAATGCTTTAATACCTTCAGAATGAGGATATCTTGAGAATTTTATTGGTAGGACTCAGCCTTATTGTGTTTCTGGAAATGCTTCTCACAGATTTTAATTACACAGAGTACTTCACTGGACTGTTTTTCTTTCTCTTCATTTTGTTCACTTCCCATTCACCTGAGACTCAGACTTAAAGAAAAAAATCTCTCTTAACAACACTTTTTAAAATATTGAACTGTTTAAAGAGAAAACTAAAGGAAAGCACCAAAGTTTCTGTCATAATATTTTAAAATATGGTATGGGAATATAAATCTATTGAGAATATACTTTATTCTCCATAGGAATAGAAGATGCATATGGCACTTAGCAAAAGATGGACTTTAAGGTTTATCAAGAGTCTAGCCAGGCATGAAGCCTCACGCCTGTAATTCTAGCATTTTGGGAGGTGGAGGTGAGGGGATTGTCTGAGCCTAAAGGCTCAAGACCAGCCTGGGCAACTTGGTGAGACTTCATCTCTATAATAAATCAAGAAATTAGCCAGGCATGGTGGTGCACTCCTGTAATTCCAGCTGCTTGGAAGGCTGAGACGGAAGGATTGCCTAAGCCCAGCAGTACGAGACTGTGGTGGCCGGGAGCATGCCACTGCACTCCTGCCTGGGTGACAAAGTGAGATATTGAATAAATGGGTACTGGTTAAAAGTAAAGAAAGGAGACTGTCACTAATAGGCAGACAAGTAGTGAAGTGTCTGGAATATCTACAGACCCCTATTTTCAACTTATCACTGCCTTTAAAAAACAATATAGGATTCATTTAAATTATGTTATAGCTGACAATGTGATATCTCAGGGATATATAGAGTGGAAAAACATCTTGGAATTGAAGAAATATGCCTTCATCTTATCCAATACTGTATTAAACTTGACTATACTAATAGATTCAATAGATAAAACAATAGATCAGGCCAGGCTCGGTGGCTCAGCCTGTAATCCCAGCACTTTGGGAGGCCGAGGCGAGTGGATTGCCTGAGCCTACAGGTTTGAGACCAGCCTGGGCAACTTGGCAAGATCTTGTCTCTATAATAAATCAAAAATTAGCTGGGCGTGGTAGCGTATGCCTGTCATTCCAGCTACTTGGAAGACTGAGGTGGAAGAACCGCCAGAGCCCAGCAGATCGATGCTGGGGGATGGCCGTGAGCATGCCACTGCACTCCAGTCTGGGCAACAGAGTGAGACTCCAGCTCCAAAAAAAAAAAAAAAAGGTCAAAAACGATGTTACCTCATCCTAAAGTCTGCTGGTGTCTCTCCATTGCCTAAAGTGTAAGGATAAGCTCTTTAGCATGGCATTCAGGGCTCTTAATATACTTCTTTGTTTTAAAATTCCTGTTCTCTTACGTCTTTAGTGCCCTTATGATGCCTCCTGTATAGCCTGTATTTTTTTAACCATTTTTTACTCCTGAAATTTTCACTTTACCTTTTTCCCATTACAAAATTACCATATGACAGTTGGTAGTAATGTGTTAATCAGATATACTGATATTTGCAACTTTGTGTATTGGCTAATATATTGCCCCTATAGTGGCAAATAAGAAATATTTTCCCTGTGTTTGCTCTCTTATTGATATTGCAAATGTAATAACCCTGACATATCCCTCTTTAATGAAGTCTGACCATATAGTGGTAAGTGAGCGGCTGTGCATTTGATCACTCTTAAAACTACATGGCTTAGTTTTGCCCTCCTAGTGAAAGGTAGCTCACAGCTAAGATAGTAAATCAGACTCAAAATAATACATGTGAACCCAACAAGGTGTGATGAGACTAAAGGCTACTATTGCTAACAAGGCTCCAGAAGTCACTGGTTACTTTTTTCCCAGGCTGACTGCAAATAAGAATAATGATAAAATCAGTACAATTTGTTGAGTGTGTATTACTTTCAAGAAACCATGCTGATTGCTTTATATGTGTTCTCTTTTCTTTTTTACAATAAACTAGCTCTATAAATATTATTATACTTTTTTTTTTTTTGAGATGGAGTCTCACTCTGTCACCCAGGCTGGAGTGCGGTGGCACAATCATAGCTAACTACAGCCCTGAACTTTTAGGCTCCAGCTTCCTTCTCAGCCTCCTGAGTAGCTGGGACTACAAGTGTATACCACTGTGCCTGACTGTTATCCTTATGTTATTATTGAGAGGCCAAGTGTTAGGTTAAATACTTGGGTAAATCACATAGCTAATTAGCTGCTGAATTGGTTTCTAATCTAATCTACTCTAAAATGCTTTCTATAATACCACATATTTCATGAAGCATTCCCACATTCTTCACACATGACTTCTGTGCTTTGTAGTACCTCTGTTCAACAGACTTCTCTGGGTACTCATCATGTTGCAACACGATTACTTATTTATGGGCAAATCCAACACAACTTTTATCATCTCTAGGAAGATGTTCTTATTCATCTTTGGATTTCAGTGCCTATGATCACATACACTTAATAAATGTATATTGAATCATGTGGCTACTCAAAGTTGATCCTCCTTGACTACATGCCTTGTATATGGAAGTATCTTCGTATCTGCTGACATCCAGTTTTGGATGAGTTTGGGAATGGTTGTCATCTATGTTTCTCACAAGTCACACTTCCTTGAAGATGTACTGGACCGCTGAGGAAAAGTTGCCTAAGGGATTCTTTTTTTTTAATGTGCCTTGCTAAAATACTCTAGTGACAGGATCTGTGAATGTTTGAAGCAAATGATCTCATTGTATGATTACTGAATTAGTAGATTATCTAGGCTCTTCTTTCTTCTCCTTCCTGCTTCTTAGCTTTCACTGCTTTTTAAAATCTCCATTAGCGAGGTCAGCAGTGGATAGTCAAGGAGGAAAATTAAAATCAGACTATTTGTCTTTGTTTTAGTTTTGTGGATTGGCTAGTAAGGAAAAGATATTAAGGCTGTCATGCAGTAAGGGAATAGGAAGTATCCATGGACTTCATTTATTTAAGGTATCCTATGCCTTCCCTTTGTTATGCATAGTTTAAGGTAACTGTTCTCTCCCTTTAAGAGATCTTTATATCTTAAACTCATATCAGACTTTTAGTATATCACAGGTTGCTCCAGAGAGGGTAAGTTGTTTAATCTAGAGTGCAAATATTGCTGAAAAATACCTTGATTTTGTACTACATTTTATTTAGCTTGAATTAAAATGTATACACTTGTTCAAGATTTACATTTAGTATATTTATGTTACATGTTATTGTAAAGTTAATTACAAATAGTAATATTTTTAATATTCCATCTGGTTTTGGTTTGGAAATCTTTTAATCACTATAACAAATCGGCTTCCTACTACCCGTGATTTTTGTGTGCTTACTTGTAGTTAAATGACCTTATTTTCTAACCTGATTATATATTTAGCAAAATAAATTTTCTGGTGAAAGATAGTAGATATCTGTCAAAGACTTTTGTTGCATGGCAATTAATGAACATTAATAATATGTTTGGCTTGGCAGACTTTTAAAAAAATGCCTCATAGTTTCAAAATAATAGCAAACCCAATACCTGCTGTGCTTATGTTTCATCAAAGCAATACAGAACTTCCAAACGGAACTCAACAGTTCAAACAGGGTCTTTCATTTTTTTTCTTAGGGTTTATACTTTCCAGAATAATAGAATAATATGTAAATATAGTCTGTACTGTTATATACAAAACATTTTCCCCCTTTTGATGAGTAAAAGGACATGCTAGATGATTTATTTTGAGCAAGGAAATGGAAAGGAAAAATCCTTTAATTCTGCCATCCACATATAGATTTTGAGACATGTCCATGTGGTTTGATCTGACAGTTGGCACCTAATTTTTGTCATTATAGTCATCTGCACGCTATTTCATTCCCCTCTTGGCATTTGTGAATAAATTTCAAGAGGCCAGTAAAACCCCTGAAACTGGAAACAGAAGTTTGTTCCTATCTGAAAATTAGGGGGAAGAAAGCTTTTATCAAATATCAAAGGGTTGATATCTATTTTTTAAAAAGTTTATCAGGTGTCATGGATAACCTAATTCTGAGAGCTGGGAGTAGCTCCTCTGGAAGGGAGGATATGGTTGGAAGGGATAGCCCAGACCTGCTTGCTGAATGATTTAACTACTTCTGATAAAAGATGAACTTGAAATATTGCTTCCTATAAGCAAGTTTGTAGGTTCTACCCAACATTCCATCTCTTCTACTTCCCAGATAGATCAGAGTTTGAACATCAGCATAGGTTCATTTAGGCCCTTCCTCTAAAAAACAAAAAACAAAGTCAAAAAAACAAAACACCTCGCATCTCTGCCCATACTTGTGTCTCAGCCTCTTAGTTCCTGTGAGACTCACTGGTTCCCTCCCTTGTCCAGGCTTTAACTCCCAATTCCAGCCCTGCCCAAGAAGCCTAGGCTTTTCTTGAACTCGACAACCCTCAGAAAATTTAACATAGCTTATTGCTTCCTACAAACTGAACCTCAGTGTGTAATGTTAAGTCTGGGTGATTAAACCTCATGGTTACATATAGGCTAAAGGAGCCAGAAAAGAAATGAATTCCTAAATAGGTAGACTTGATTTCAGATCACATTAAACTTTATTGCTGTGGAACATTATTTTATGCTTATTGTCCCAGCAGTGTTTTTAATGGAAAATGAACTATTTTGTGTGTGAATGTTTCTTGTGTTGAGAATATCGGGTACTTCTTGTCTTCCTGAGAGCTCAATGGGAAATGCCCTGCTTAAAAATTCTATTTATATGGTCATCCATAATTTATACTGAGACTGACCCTGGGGGCTTCACTACTATTGGTTCCAGTATCTAAATTATGAGATAGCATGGATGGGAGGCTACACCCAATGTGGGAATGTAAATGGTCAAACCATTTATGGTTTTCCTAAAATGCTTTAATTCACATTTTCCCATCTGTTAGCCTAAGTTATCGAATATTGCTCATGAAAGGGAGTGACACATGGATGTTCATTCCCAAAAGAGATGATAATTTTCCTGAGAGGAAAAGAATATAGGGATAAAATGGGTGTCAATGTGATGAGTTAAAAGACCTTAGCACATCTTTTATTTAAAAAACTGATTTCATAGTCAAGTATCCCGGGCCATGACTCTCTGTGTGTATCTTTTAAGAAAACAGAATACTTATTTAAAAAATATAGAGAGATCGCTTTCATTCTAGCATACTTGAGAACCTGGGAATTACGTACTTCAATTATGGCACATATTTATTCCTATTTCATCTTTTAGTATTCTGGTGTATATTTCAGTTTACATAGGAGGACATTAGATATGTATGTGATTTAATTTGCATCTTAAAAAGCATTTCACATTGCCAGTCTCCTGAATCCCTAATTTCACCAGGAGTGACTGAGAAGGCTTCCATGTCACCTGTCAAAATTAGTATCGTTCAAACTCCACAATACACCATCTGTGGGCTTTATCTTCCTCATTAATTTAGGAAGTCAGCTCTGCTCAAACCATTGAGAAAAGCTGCCTTTGAAATTCCTTCAAAAGCACAGATATTGGCCAACACATGAGGTAATCCATGTAGTTTCCTTTATACCTTTTCAGTTCTAAGATTGTGTCTGTATTGACTTCTTTGCTCTAATAGCCTACGAAAGGCTTCCCTAGTCTCTTGCTAATTCAGCACTTAGTAAAATAAAATCCCCATATTTTATATCAGGTGATTCATGGTGTAGAACAGAAAGGTTGGTAATGAAGTTAATGGTTCATAGAAGAGTTGAGGGATGTTCTGCATATTTGTCGGAAAGCAAAGTTCATTTCCTTGGTCTGCTTCTGTTTATTTCTAATCTACTAAATTGTTTTTAGGTCTGATAATGTATCTCTTCCTTCCCCGAGATCTTCCTTTCCCTACCACAGAAATAATCTGCATGAAAATGTTAGGCTTTCAAAATTTAAGTACAAAATTTATTTAACAGTAAATAATGATTTATCCTAAATTGGAAACAAAGGGGTTATTACTATTGATATTACTCCTGCTGCTAAGAGCCCCCTTATTTGCATGTGTTGTGTTAGAATTATCAAATAGATTGTAATGGTCTATGGGTATGTGTAATAATCATTTTTAGCGTCAGAAGATGCTGCATGTGGACCAGAGAAAATCAAACCATTTAAAATAATGTTGCAAGTTCTCCAATTGTTCCTTAGTTTGAGGGGGGGAGTCTATTTCTTTTTAGACCATGTATTGTGGTATTTTTTTAAATTTCTGTGGAAAGTTAACTACTATAAAACATTGTTTGATTAGAGAAAATATTATGGATAAGTCTATCTCTAAGATATGATAGTTTACATATTAATATGTTTTTAAAAGCAAATTTTATATATCAAATTTTATTTTGCAGTGTCATATGGAATATTAGCCTACATTCTGATCCGTTGAAATTTCAGACTTTAATCTTTTGGTTAAGTCACTCCTATATTTTGAGCCTTTGTTTTTCCTATCTCAACAGTTTCTTGTTAATTTTTTTGTTATTGTTATTCCTATATTCCTCTGTTACTACCTTTGTATTACTTTAGCTGCTGTAACAAAGTACCTCAAACTACGTAGTTTAAAATAAAAAAAATAGCTGGACATGGTACCGCATACCTGTAGTCCCAGCTACTTGGAAGGCTGAAGTGGAAGGATCACCTGAGCCCAACAGGTCAAGTGACTGTGAGCATGCCACTGCACTCCAGCCTAGGCGACAGAGTGAGACTCCAACTCAAAAAAATAAATAAATAAAAAATAAAATAAAATAAAAATTATCTCACAGTTCTGGAGGCTAAAATTCAAAAATCAAGGTGCTGACAGTGTTATTTTCTTTTGGAGACTCTGAGGGAAAATCTGTTCAATTTCTCTCTCCTAGCTTCTGGTGGTTGTTGATAATCCTTGGCATTCCCTGACTTGTAAAAGTAACACTCAATCTCTGTCTCAGTCTTCACATAACATTCTTTTCACTGTCTCTATGTCCAAATGTCCTCTTCTTATATACCAGTCACTGGATTAGGGCCCACCCTAATTCAGTATTACCTCATTTTAACTTGGTTATATATGCTAAGACCCTGTTTCCAAGTAAGGTCACATTCACATCTACTGGGGGTTGGGACTTAGGTTACATCTTTTTAAGGGACAACACAATTCAACCCATGTTAGCCTCCTTTGGTGGTAAATAGAAATTCTTTAGTGTACCATTTTAATTCCTTTGTTATGTTTGTACTATATTTTTAAAGCTATTTTTATAGTGGTTACCCTAGAAGTAACAATTAGCATCTCAATTTATAGCAATTTAATTTGGGTCAGTATCAACTTAATTATAATAATATTTTAAAACTTTGGTCATTTATAGATCTCTTCCTCCCCCGCTTCTTTGTGCCGTTATTGTCATAAACATTGCCTCTTTATACAATGTATGCTTGCCAATGCAGATAATTAGTGCTTTTTGCAGTTGTCTTTTAAATCAGATAAGATAAATACAAGAATTACAAACAAAAACATGTGTATACTGTCTTTTATGTTTACCTATGTAGCTACCTTTACTGGTGTTCTTTATTTCCTCATGTGGATTGGAGTTTCAAGTATTCTTCCATTTCAGCCTGAAGGATTCCATCTATCATTTTCTTTAAGTCAGGTCTACTGGCAATGGATTCTCTCAGTTTTTGTTTATCTGAAAGTGTCTTAATTTCTTGATGGATAGCTTCTCTGGATATAGGATTTTTGGTTGACCATCTTTTTCTTTCATTGCTTTGTCATCCCACTACTTTCTGTCCTCTGTGGTTTCTTTTGACAAATCAAATGTTAATATCATTAAGGATCCCTTATCTATGATAAGTTGCTTCTCATACATTCTTTCCTTCAGTATTCTTTCTTTGTCTGACTTTCAGCAGTTTGAATATGATTTGTTTAGGTGTAGATCTCTGAGTCTGTCCTACTTGGAGTTCATTGAGCTTTTAGGATGTGCAGATTAATATATTTTTTTCAAAGTAGGGAGATTCTGGCCATTATTTGTTCAGATAATTTTTCTGCCCCTTTCTTTCCTCTCCAGGAACTCCTATTATGTATATGTTGGTGTGGTATCCCACATATTCTAAGACTCTGTTAATTTTTTATTGTTGTTATTCAGTTGTGGTCTCTGTTGCTCAGGCTGGAGTGCAGTGGCACTCCACAGCTTTGACATCTTGTGCTCAGGTGATCTTTACGCCTCAGCCTTCCAAGCAGCTGGGACTATAGATCCAGGCCACCATGCCTGATTTTGTTTGTTTGTTTAGAGACAAGATCTTGCTATGTTGCCCAGGCTGGTCTCAAACTGCTGAGCTCAAGCAGTCCTTCCACCGTGGCCTCCCAAAGTGCTGGGATTACAGGTGTGAGCCACCACACCTGGCCTTCTTTTTTCTTTCTGTTCCCCAGATCAAGTAATCTCAATGTGGCATATCTTCAAGTTTGCTGATTCTTTCTCCTGCATTTTCAAATCTCTGCTGAGCCCTTCTAGTGATTATTTTATTTTAGTTCTTATACATTTTATGTCAGAATTTATATGTGGATCTTTCATATGATTTTTATTTCATTATTGGCATTATATTTGATGAGAAATACAGTATTCTTGCTTTCCATTAACTCTAAAGACATGGTTTTCTTTAGTCCCTTGAACACATTTAAAATACTTACTTAAAATATTTGTTTAGGAAATCTAATATGTAGGTTTCCTCAGGGAAAGGTTCTATTGACTACTTTTTTCCTGTGTCTGGGCCATATTTTCTTGTTTAGAGGTTTTGGTGGTATGGTTTTTGTTTGTTTGTTTGCATGTTTTGTAATTTTTTGTTGAAAACTGGACATTTGAAATAATATAATATGGCATCTCTGGAAATCAGATTCCCCCTCCCTCTCCAGGGTTTTTGTTGTTTAATTAGTGATGTTTCTGAACTGTAGTTGACCCTTGAACAATGCAAGAGTTAGGGATACTAGCTCCTTCATTTCCCATGCAGTCAAAAATCTATGTATAACTTTTGACCCACCCCCAAAAAATTAACTACTAATAGTCTACTGTTGAGCGTAAACCTTACTAACATAAACAGTCTGTTAACACGTATCTTGCATGTTATATGTATTATCTACTGTATTCTTGCAATAAAGTAAACTAGAGAAAAGAAAGTGCTATTAAGAAAATCATAAGAAAGATAAAATATATTTACTATTCACTAAGTGGAAGTAGATCATCATAGAGGTCTTCATTTCCTCCTCCTGAGGAGGAGGAGGAAAAGGAGGTATTGATCTTGCTGCCTCACAGGTGACAGTGGCAGAAGAAAATCTGCATATAAATGTTCCCATGCAGTTCAGACCTGTTCAAGGGTCAATTGTAATTCTGTAAAGTCTGTACATTCTTTGTCATGTGTGGCCAGTAAAGTATCCATGTGGGTAGCTTAATGGTGAACAAATGATTGGACAGAGATTTTTTTTTTTTTTTTTTTTTTTTTTTTGGTTCCAGGCTTTGGTTCCTAAGTGCCTGGAACCAGTAAGTCTCTCAGTCTCTGCATTGAGGCTCTATGTGCTTGTGGGAGCATGCCTTCAGTGCTCAGTTAAGTAGCTTGCAACTCCACCTTTGCCTTTACTCCCTGTTTGTGCAAGTCTTATGTTTAACCAGAGGAGTGAGCTTAGCCTTCTCAGGTATTTACTGAATATACACACAGTCCACACATCCATAGACCTATGCATGTGCGGGATCTTCTAGATTCCCAGGAGTATGTCATTGTTTTTCAAAGCTCCCTATGGATATCACATTTCCTACCTTTCCCTTTAAGTTTTTTAGTTTGCTTATTTGTTGCCCCAGCTGTTATTCACAGCCTCAGGCAGCCATGATGTTAAACAATTGCAGCTGATAATTTTTGACAAATGCCCCTGAGCAAAAGACTGTTCTCACTGAATAAGTGCCAGGTCAGGTTAAATAAGCAAGCTGTGTGAGTGGAATCTTCCTTGGAACCACCAGACAGGTCAAATAATGACAGTTTTCTAGGAATGGGGCTTTGAAGGTGCTCTAATCCCATTGTGCCCCCTCCACTGGCTGCCAGGATGCTGGTTTTCACCATGATTGAAGACTTTTGCTTTTCAAGTCAGTCATGGAACTGGGGAGTAGGAGTTAAGAATAAGGCAGGTTAAAAACACCACATAGTTCAGTCCTTACCAAGCTTTATCCTTTTTTTTTTTTTTGATAAAAACTCCTCAGATTGCTGCAACCTATTACTTAATTTCCGGAATTCTGGAAACATTGACTGACAATTTTTGTTAGTGCTTTCATTGTTTTTATGGAGGAGAGAATTTTCAGATGCCTTTACTTCACCATTCCTGCTGATGCCAGTAAAAATTATTTATGCCTGGAAATGAACTGCCTTTTTATTTCAGGCCATTAGTTTGTGGGTTGAATCACTTTTCTTGCTTAATTTTTGTGCTCCATGTCAAAGGGGCTGTCAATCACTTATGGTGTCATCTGCCCTCATACAGCATTTGGCAAGGAATTCATATCATCAGCAGGTTATTGACATCAAAAGATCACTATTCATTGAGTCACCATCACAGAAAGCATACACAGATATATAGACTGAATGTATTCTTCATTGGCTACTTTTAGCTCTGGATATCACACAACAGATAATATGACATATATAGACCGAATCTTCTCTCTCTTTTTAAAATTGATAGTTTTATTGAGCTTCAAATCAAATATTTCATCATTATTTCTCTTCTAATACATCATTAGAATTCCATAGTCACCATCTTTCACGTTTTTGAAGCTGCTATTGGTCTAGATTCATTTTTTTTTTTCTTTTTGAGTTGGAGTCTCACTCTTTCGCCCAGGCTGGAGTGCAGTGGCATGCCCACTCACGGCCACCCCAGCATCGACTCAGGCGATCCTTCTGCCTTAGCCTTCCAAGTAACTGGAACTACAGGTGCATGCTACCATGCCCAGCTAATTTTTGGATTTATTGTAGAGATGAGGTCTCACAAAATTGCCCAGGCCGGTCTCGAACCCATGGACTCAGGCAATCCTCTCACCTCGGCCTCCCAAAGTGTTGGGATTACAGGCTTGAGCCATCGCATGCGGCCATTCATCATTTCTATCACTATTAACAATTTTAAAGAAATTATTATAGAGGATATACAGCTGTGCAGTATTATTTGGCAAGTGCTTACATGTAAGTCTTTGTTAGTAACATAACTGCAGTGGGGAAAATCTGAGCAGGATATAACAAAGAGGCCCCAAATTACAGTGGCTTAAAGAAGTTTACTTCTCTCTGTCACAGTCCAGGATGGTCCAGAGCTGCACTGGAGGCTCTGTGACATTCAGTGTGTGTCTTTCATCTCTAGGTCTAAGGTAGCTCTTTGTCTTGCCATCATGTTTTCATCCCAGCCAGCAGAAGAGGAAAAGGCAATAAAAGGACATGCCCACTTCTTCTGACGTGATCCCAAAGTAGCAGATCTCTTCTGCTCATATCCCTTTGCCCAAACTTAGTTATATGGTTATTTGGGAAGTTAATCTCTAGCTTGGTGGCCATAAACCTAGTTAAAATTTGGGAATTCTACTATTGAAGCAAGAGAATAGATAGGAAATTAGTGGGCAACCAGCAGTCTTTGCTACAGCTTCACATGGGATAGGAAAAAATGAAACAAACATGGTGTTTCTTTTCTCTTGTGATACTGATTAATATTTGGTTGTTCAATACTCTTTCTTTCTTTCTTTTTTGAGTTGGAGTCTCACTCTGTCACCTAGGCTGGAGTGCAGTGGCATGCTCACGACCACTGCAGCTTCAACCTGCTAGGCTCAGGTGAGTCTTCCACTTCAGCCATCCAAGTAGATGGAAATCTACAGGTGTGTAGCACCATACCCAGCTAATTTTTTGATTTATTGTAGAAACAAGGTCTCACCAAGTTGCTCAGGCTGGTCTCAAACCCATGGCTTCAGGCAGTCCTCTTGCCTCTGCCTCCCAAAGTGCTGGGATTATAGGCATGAGCCACCATGCCTTGCTTTTTCTTCTTCTTCTTCTTCTTCTTCTTCTTCTTCTTCTTCTTCTTCTTCTTCTTCTTCTTCTTCTTCCTCTTCCTCTTCCTCTTCCTCTTCCTCTTCCTCTTCTTCTTCTTCCTTTTTTTTTTTTTAAAGAAGGGGTCTCGCTATTTTGCCTAGGCTGATCCTGGATTTCTGGGCTCCTGGGCTCTTAGGCTCAAGTGATCCTCTCGCCTTAGTCTCCCAAGTAGCTGAGAAAACAGGTGTACACACAGCACCCAGCTCCTCGATGCTTTTTCTTGATTCTCCAGCTCACTTTAATGTTTAAGAAATCTGAATTATGTCCTACAATTAATGTATAACACTGATATAGTAGTCTCTCTGTTTATGTGTCTTTTTTCCCCCTTGAAAATCTGTTATTCAGTTGATGGTGTGGCTTACAATAAGATATTTGGTCTGTGGTTCCAAACAAGAAGGCTGTTTTAAGCAATACATTAGTACAGATGTTTATGTTACATGCCTGTATCTGCTTCAAACAAAGCCCATTTGTTTATAATTGGAGCTAATTGGCAGGGGAAAATGTCAGATTAGAGCTAGATCTTTTTTGGAGATCATCCCAAGCCATCCAGCCAACTATGAACCCACTGACTGATCAGCTAATCGTCATCGTCTCCAAGTGATAGATATCCTGCATTGTAGATATCAATGCTACTATTACCCAAATTAAGCTTAGCTTTTTGATTTCACCATCTAGACAGTGCTTTTCTTATTCATTCATCTTCAGACAAGTTCATCACTTTGTATTTAGTAGTCCTTTTTTTTGAAACTGTCTGGGATATGTCTGATACAGAATTTGTGTTGCAAATAACTATATATGATTTTACTGCATTAGATAACTAAACTCGAGTTGATTATATACTATATATAGTACATATGTTTCATATATATTTATTTGTTATCTCATACAAATGTCATTGCATAAATAACAATGGGGCCATTGTTCTCCAGTGTGTATGTGTGAATATAAAGTGATTTCTAAGCAACAAGTATTATTGTTTTCAGAGTGAAAAACAGTCTCTTTGACTTAGTTGTCTCATAAAACAAGCACTGGTTAATTGTAAAAGTTGCTAGAAAATCTATGGATCTTTAGTTATACATTCGAAAAAAAATCGCTAAGCATGAGTAAAATGGATGCTTCCCCATGGAAGTTAGTAATTTTAAGGTACAAATCTTTAAAAGAATATATGACCCAAACCAAAAATTCCCTATGAGTATTTGATTCACTTTTTGACTTGTTCCCCAAAGATCTAGGATTCTGAGGAGTTGTACTTTATGGTACTTTTACTTAAGTTCTCATCACTCAAAGTCCATTGTTTACATTAAGGTTCACTTTGGGTGTTGTCTGTACTTTGGGTTTTGATAAATGTGTAATGACGTGTACCCACTGTTATAATATCATTTTTAAATTTTCACTGCCCTGAAATCCCTTTTGCTCCTCTTGTCGTAGCTCCCTTCTAAGCCCCAGACAACCACTAAGCCTTTTACTGTCTCCACAGTTTTGCCTTTTCCAGAATGTCACATACTTGGAATCATATAGTATTTCGCCTTTTCAGATTGGCTTCTTTCACATAGTAATATCATTTAAGGTTCCTGTATGTCTTTTCATGGCTTTATAGCTTATTTTTCTTTGTACTGATGAATAATACTCCATTGTCTGACTGTATCACAGTTGATCATTATAGTAAAATTTTTACTTTTGAAGCCTTCATCATTTGATATTAATAAAATGTATTCTTTACCTTTAAAAAAGTAATATTTACAAAGGGGATAAGTAATACAAAGCAAGAAAAACTT
Organism: Tarsius wallacei; assembly: GCA_963574415.1. Taxonomy (NCBI): domain Eukaryota; kingdom Metazoa; phylum Chordata; class Mammalia; order Primates; family Tarsiidae; genus Tarsius; species Tarsius wallacei. The sequence goes on along the minus strand of CAUYQG010118510.1, from coordinate 70,866 downwards.
CCTGAACTTGAAATCTGTTACTGGAGTTAGAAAAAAATGAATCCATCTGTTTCTTCATTCATGGCAACTAAACTGCAGCCCCTTGACCTACATCCATGTCTCATCCTTGGTGCCAGCCTCTACCTCCTTACCTCCTTTTTTCAGAAGACTTTTTATTGCAGTATAACCTAAATACTGTAACATGTGATGATCTTAAGTATACAGTAAATATTTACAAAGTTACATTTGGACATATCTACCATCGGTTCAAGAAATAGAACATTTCCAGAATTCCATATGGTTTTTCTCATGCCCATTCCCAGTTGACTTGTCCATGAGGCAACTATTCTGAATTGGAAAACTTCTTCACCATCAATTTGTTTGTTCTTAAATTTTGTGTAGATGGAATCATGTAGTATATACTCTTTTGAGTTTGGCTTCTTTTACCCAACAATATCCATGAGAGTCATCCATGTTGTTGCATGGCTTAGTAATCTGTTTTATTGTTGTGAATCGTTGTATTGTATAAATACACCAAGTTTGTTTACTCATTCTCCTAGTGACTATTAGGTTAACTTCCAGAATTCAGCTATTGTGAATAAAGCTTCTGTGAACATTCTGTACATGTTTTTTGATGGACATATACACTCATTTCCCTCGAATATATTTAGGAGTGGAGTGCTGGTTCATAGGGTAGGCAAGTAGCTTTAATAAAAGTTGCAGTTGTGTATAAAAGGGGCCACTGTTCTATTTAGTGTACTTTTGGACGGGAAGTTGTAAAGACCCTTAAATGACTTAGTATGATATTTCCTCTAAAAGAAGGGAATGATTAGGATTGGTTGTGGATTTTTTTCCCAGTGGGTAGTGAATATAAGCCTTATTCAATGGATTTAAATAATTCAGAATATTGAGATTTTTATCTGTGTTAGATAGATACATGATGGCAGAGTGAATGATTAAGCCATTTGTTCGATTAGAATACCCTTAGGTGCCATTTAGTTAAACCTATAATAAAAAGGCACAAGTGGTATTTAAGAGGGCATTGTTCTGCAATTCTGAAGACCTTGGTTTTAATTCATTCTAACACTGTATACCTGCATGCTCTTAAGCAAATTACATAACCCCTTTAGATCTTTATGTCATTGTCAGGAAGTAGAAGTGATAGGAGTTTGGTCTACGTGAAAACGTAATTTTATCAGTTTCTTCATTCTATGATTTTTTTTTTTACTAAATCACTTAATGTTAGTTAATATGTTTTATTTCCCTATATAGCTATTAATAAATTAATCTAATTAAGTTTCATTGACTCAAGGAAGAGGAAATAAGCAGTTAAAACGCAAAGTCATAGATGTGAGTCTAAAATTTTAGACTATGAGATGATACAGAGTTTACTAAACTAAAACTGTAAGTTTTTAAAAATAAAATACTAAAATCTTTACTTGGTTTGTAATGAATCACAGATGTGGCTACTCAAATACTATGTAATCAGAATCCTAAAGGACATTCCACATATAATGTTGCAAAGGGTCAACTTTGGATTGAGTTTTTGTAAAGTCAGCTTGAAACAGATTTAACCAAATCCTACACTGATTCAGAGCTTCACATGTGGTGTTTTTCTTAAAGTTATTAGTAGGGGCCACAGTGTAGGAAAAAGGGCAATCAGCTGTTTCTACTATGATCAAAGGTAGACATTTCCTTTCACAGTCTTGCCATTTCAAAATTTGATTCCTTTATTACATTCAGATGAGGCTGAAGGAGGCTTAGTATTATACTTTTTTTTTTACTGTAGAAATATATACTTACATCTAGTAATGCAAAATACTCTGAAAATATAAACAGGAAACAGATGTTGGGTTAGATGTACAGATCCTATAAAGTTGTGCTGTATTCAAGACTGCCAGGTTTTCATCCTCTCATTGCTCTATGAGCTAATAATTTTATTACTGAGTGATGAAATATAGTATATCTTCTTGGAAGCGGATTGCGGGAATTTCCCATGTACATTTTAATGTTCAGTGAAAAATTAAAATGCATTTAGTCATCATTTCATAATTGTTGTTTTAGTGACATGAATAGAAAATGGCTATAAAATGGTTAGTGAATGTGGTGGTTATTTCTAGGAATGTACATGTTTTTCATTCACTTGGGTACTAGCATAGTATTTAAGTAGTATCCTCCTCTCTTCAACTGATTTGCCTCATTATGTGACCTCCTTGCATCTTGTTTATCTGAAAAAGTATTTTAGTTTCAGGCTCCTATAATTTAGTCATATTAGTCTTTCATAGTTGCAAATGATGACAAATTTTTCTTGTTAACTGTTCATTAAACATTTTTTCTGATTAAAAGTAAGAATATACTGGCCGGGCATGGTGGCTCAGCCTGTAATCCCAGCAATTTGGGAGGCCAAGGCTAGAGAATTGCCTGAGCCTGGGGATCCAAGACCAGCCTGGGCAACTTGATGAGATCTCATCTCTATAATAAATCAAAAACTAAGCCGGACATGGTAGTACACTCCTGTATTTTCAGCTACTTGAAAGGCTAAGGAAGAAGGATCACCTGAGCCCAGCAGATCAAGGCTGCGGTGGCCGTGATTGTGCCACTCCACTCCAGTCTGGATGACAGAGTGAGACTCCAACGCAAAAAAAAAAAAAAAAGTAAGAATATAATCGTCAAGTTTAAAATAAAGAAATTAGGTCAGCCATGGTGGCTCACACCTGTAATCCTAACACTTTGGGAAGCAGAGGTGGGAGGTTCACTTGAACAGGAGTTTGAGACCGGCCTGGATACTATAGTGAGACCCCCATTAAAAAAAATTTTTAAAGGCAGAAATGTAACTAGAAAGTATCTAAAGCTGAAGTTTCCTTAGCAGCACATGCCAGGTTAGTGAAAAAATCGGAATGAAAATTTTATATCTGTGTATATTGAATTTTGGCTTGTTTCCAAACCCTTAAGCACATTGACTCTTAGTAAGATTAGCTACTGTTCAACTCAATTCAACAAAAAGTTACTAACACTTTTAGTATTTGAGATGGTAGGGGAACTATTGGAGAGGGATGCCAAACAATTAATAATGTAGAATGTGGAAAAAAAAAAAAAGAATAAACTATGTTCTAACTGCCAAAAAAAAAAAAAAAAAGAATGTGGTAATTGCCTTATAGAAATACAGAGTGCTCTAAATAAGAACAAAAAAGAAATGATGAATTTCTTGGGTAAAACACCAGCGAATGTGATCATTGAAGTGAGGGTGGGATTTGAGTAGGCAGGATTGGCTTGGAGGTGAGCAGTGGTGTTCTAGGTTGAGGGTAACATTTAAATAACGTTTGAAAGTCTGGAGCAGATTCTGGGAAAAGCCACAGGTCTGCTTTCAGTGGGAATATGTTTCCTGGGAGTTGGTGTGTTAGAGGGTGAGGAGGGTGGTGGGACTGGAAGCCAGTCATGGGAGCCTAAGTCCTGGAGTGGAATGTGGCAGACTAAGGAGTCTGGACTTGTTTTGTACTGAGTGGTATTGGTATTGGCACTTTTGTTTGCTATTCCCCCAAAGTATATTTTTAATAATGTATATCCTCTTATACATTTTTATATCAACATTGAAATTTTTTCATTGTAAGTTTACATAATTGCAAAAGATGTAATCTCTGGCATATTTTAAATTTTGAAATTTAAAATAAAATTGTTGTATCACTCTTTTAAATGTATTTAATAAAACATTAAAAATATGAAAATTTACACCATCTTTTTTTTTCCCCTGGAACTCAAATTTCCATTTGACTTCCTCTGTAGAATTCTATCCAATATATTTTTTAAGCTTGAAAGTCTTCTGTTTATCATTCTACCATCCTTCTCTGTATCAAAATATACAAATATATTAAAATTAAGGCATTATTATAACCAGAAGTCTTCAAGTGTTTATAAAAAAGAAACCCTTTCTCTTGGATTGGATTGTCATTAAATTATTACTAGTGTAAAGTTAATCAAAACAGCATAAATATTAAGCATGAATGTAAATATTATTTAAAATTCAGTCTTTAATGTTGCTTTGAAATAGGCAGCTTCACATGTCCTTTGTTTACTGACCTGATGGTGTTCTGTAAAGGTGAGAGGGAGGTGTGAGAGGAGACCCAGCACCAGGCCTTCACCACAGACAAACCGGGTTCAGAAAAGGACAAATGGAAGTTGAAGACCTAGAAATTGATTTATTTTAAAAGACCATTTGCTTGCTATTTTGTTTTCTCTAGGGATACCTTCTGCCTGTTTAAAGACCTAGACTTGCATTATGATTTCTAAGAAAAAATCATGAGGCCTCGATAACGCAAAGTTATGCTCAGGAGATGGCTACAGCAAAACAAGAGACTTCTGAGGGTTGGGTAGCATCCAAAACACATAGCAACTGATGGGATGTAGTGGATGAGGGTGAGAAATTCAGAGATTGGGAAAGTGGGTAACTGAGTAGGAGAAAGAAAGCAAGGAAGTATTTAGTTTCTTTTTAGACTTATATTATCAGTGATGATGGGAAATTATTGTAGTTTATTAAGGATAAAATAAAATCAAATATCCAGACAGAAGTACTCAATTTGTTTTTAGTCTTAATGAGTGATTTTGAATATATAATCATTGAACTCCTAAGAGATTTAATTTCCTTCATTTCACTCATCTAAGACATTCCAGAATGTTTATTTTACTCAGGAGAGCTTCATACTTAGTATAGTGACTACATCTGAAATGTGTTCTTCCACTTTTTGATGCTGTGCCTTAAGAGGCACTCTTTTCCAAATAATTCCTAGTTTTTTCTCTATTGTATTGTGTCCACTGGTTAATTCTGTGGGGAGATGATTTAGAGACCTGTGACAATGAAACAAAGCAATTATCTAAACATGATATAGAAAATTGTTGATGGTGCCCATCACTCTCCATCTTGGTTCATTTCAGCATATTATACACTGTTAGACTCACCTTTGAAAATGTTCTTTCTTTTTTTTTCTAGCTAACTTCTATATTCTCAGACTTTAACTAATTTTGAAATAGTAAAAAGTCAGAATACTTGGTTTGAAAATTACTTTTTCTCACTTTAGTGACAAGGGAATTCATACAGGATACATAATGTATTAATAATATAATTTACAACACATTTGCTTATTAGAAGGATTTGATTATTGGAAACACATTGGGGAGAGCAGTGCAAAACTTGCTCTAGCTTTAAAAAAAATGTTCAATCCTACAAAAATGACAATTCAATATCTCAGAATGCTCATGTATCAAATGATTGCTTCTTTTATCATTAGGCAAAACCTTGCAAAAATGTAAGTCAGACTTTTATATTTATAGAGGCCACAGGCTATGACAGAAAGGAGGGAAATAAAATTCTTAATTTTCCCCACTAATATGAAGAAATATATTTTAATTGCATAGAATTTTAACTCCCATTTGATTTTAAAAAAAGACAGAACTTAAAAAAAAAAAAAAGCTTGCATCTTAAAAAGTAAATTTGGCTTACCAAATGGAACTTTTTCCTGATCTTTTTTTTTTTTTGTATGCTAAAGGAGGTGTCTGGTCCTATAACTTTGGTGCCCACAGTGTTTTAAAAACCAGCAGGTTAGAATTTCAGAAAATATTCTTAGACAAACCAGCTTACTATATGTAGTTACTGGAAATGCCTTCATTTACATTCCAACTTGTGAAGGCAGTTTTACCAAGTGAAAACAAAGCAGAATAGGGATGGAATGTGTTCTTTGTTGCCTGATAAAAATTTGTACTTAAAATCCATATTGTTCAGTAGCAAAAGACTGCAGAGATCCCATTCATTATCATTTAATTTCAAGTAATGTGATAAGAGCTATTTAACTTAGTTTAAGCATTTGAGACATTGGAAGAAGTCCACACATTTCTGATAAAACTGAAATAAAGAAAATTTTACAAATTGGCAAAATTAAAGTTGTCTTTGATGTATAACTATTTTATATATTTTAAGTAAAGTATAAATTATACAATATATAAATTATATAAAATATATAAAGTAGTTATATAGCAAAGGCTATGTACTATGTTGTATATATCAAAGGCTACATAATATAACACATAATGCATGTATGTCTTGTTTTAGAGAGACTACTTTCCACTGTCTTCTTTCTCCCCCACTCTCAGAAGTGATTTGTTGTTAACACCTTCATGCAAATTAGTTTGTGCTATTCCTCAAGAATTCTGCTACATATAGAGAAGACCACAGATCAATTCATGATGGAATGATGTCAGAGGAACTGTGTCTATATTCTGGCGCTATCGTTGTGCCATGGGCATGGTAATTAACTTCTCTGAATTTGAGATTGAGTAAAGTAAAACTACTTCCTAGTTTGTTCTGTAGTTAAAAAGATAATGAATGTGATTCAGATCATAATGTCTAGCAAGTAAGGATACTAGCAAGTTAGTATTACTGATGTGACCACTACTGCATCACTAATAGTATTGTACTTTGGAAAGGTCTGGGGAACTTTCTTTGTTCCTCTGTAATCATTCCAATTAAATTATTTTTATGGCTCATTTTTTAATACTTTTTAAAAATTGACATATGTATTTGTATATATTTATAGGGTACCTTTCAATGCTTTAATTCATGTATGTGTATATATATATATATATATATATATATATGTGTGTGTGTATATTATATAATGATCAAATCAGGATATTTAGGATATCTGTCACCTTACAAACTCCTCATTTTGTAATTTGGACATTCAAAAACCTCTCTTCTAGCTATGTTGTAATCATGGTCCATGTGTCTGAGATTGAAGGTCTTAAAACTTCTTTCATTATAATAAATTTGAGAGGAGGGAGAGAGAATTGCCTGTCTCTCCTTTTTTCTTTTATTTTCTTTCTCATTTTTATACTCTTTTCAAACAAGGAAATTTTTTTCTTTTTATGTCTATTTTTTCTATTTCTCATCATAGCTCCGGGAACAACATTGCTCTAATGGTAATAACTTCTTCAGGAATGATTCTAAGATGTTTTGCTGATTTTATCTCTGATTTTTCTTTGTTTGTTGTTTTCATATTCAGATTTCTCTCTCCTGTTATGCTAATGTGGAAGCTTTATGAGCCCCTTGAATATAAGTGCTTGGGTAATTTGGACTCTGCTTAGAAGAAAGGTTGTTTTTTTTTTTTTCCCTTCATTTTTGAAGAAATTGAGTTCAGACCTAATGATGTATTGTCAAGAAATATTGTTAGGTTAATATCTTGGCTTTTGAAAATCATTTTACTTTTTCTAAACTCACTAGATAGTACCAGATATAATTTATCAGATTGTGCTTTATATGGTATAATTTATTTATAATTTAGTTGTTTCAAGACAACAGTAAGAGTTATGAATTTTTCTTTAAATAATGCTTGTTTTGGCAATGCTTAGTTTTTCTTATTCTATTTTTCTCTACATTTCAAAAATTTAAGATAAATATGCTTTACTTTTGTAATAGAAAAAAATCTATTCTTTAAATATCAGTGGGATTTTTCCCCATTATTTTATGTGTTCTAATTATTTTATGAATTTTATTTCTAAAGGAATGGAACAGGTTCAACCTCATAAGATATTTTAAGCCCAACCTTCAAGTGAACAATTCTTTCTTTAGAATGATTTCAACAAAGAATGTAGTAATTGGTGTATCGGTATAAAATAATAAATAGATAGAGAATTATTAAGTGATCCCCAAGTATACTGACTTTTCCCAAGTGTACTTTTAAAGATATTAGTGATATTATTAGACTAAAGAAATCAGAACTAATATAGTAGATAATTGGATTATTTTAATATATAGCCTTGTATTTTAAGATACTGGGTATATTATGTATGTCAAAAATAAAACCAGATCAAGTTAGAGTTTTAAGAGTTTATTATGCATAAAAAAGAACAGTCTGTGAATTGGGAGACTGCAACCGAAAAATGGCACAAAGTCTCAATTTTACAGCAGCTGCAGCAATTTATGAATCATAAAGGAGGAAGTATTTTGATCTTCTTCATGATTGACTGTTCTATATTTTTTTAAGGAAAAGAGAGGTGTGCACACTGGTTTGTTGATAGCTGATTAGTTTAATTTCGTTGAATCATCAGTATAAAAAGACTATGCTTGTGTTTTATGTTTAGTGATTTTGTTTGGGGGAAATCAGGATGACTTAAGTTCTGGTTACCTATGGACAGTTGACCTTGGAGTAGCTAAACTGTAGCCTCTATTTTCATTTCTTTATTTTTTAACGTGTTATCTGTTGTAGTTTTCCTGGAAAATTTTTTATCATTCAAAATTTAATTCTATTTGGGGTAAAACCTTCTTACCCATATAACAGTTAATTTCTTCCTCCCCATTCTCCCTTTGTAATTGATATAAACTTCCATTTCAGTATTAATTGAAAATTGGTGAAGGAAAAGGATTCTGCAATCTGACAGGCATAGGTTCTGAATCCACTTTGCTACTCCACTTCCTGTTCTTGTTTATAGAAGTATTATTTAAATGTCTCTAAATGTTGATTTTTTTCCCCCATTCATAACATGAGAATGTGTCAGTGGATTAGTCAAAGTTCTCCAAAGAAACATAATAGGATATATGTATGTAAGTGTGTATGTGTACATATACGTGAGGGAGTTTACTATGGAAATTGACTCATACAGTTATAGAAGCCAAGAAGTCTTGTCATCTGCTGTCTGCAGGCTGGAGAACCAGGAAAGCTAGAGATGTAATTCACTCTGAAGCCAGGTCCTGAGAACTAGGGCAGCCTGTGGTGTAAGTTCCAATCTAAGGCTGAAGGCCTGAGAACCCATGGGGCCACTGGTGTAAAGCCCAGGAGTCCAAAGTCCTGAGAACCAAGAGCTTTGATGTTTAAGGGCAGGAGTGAGTTATGTCTCAGCTCAAGAAGAGAAAGAGAATTCACTCTTCCTTTGCCTTTTTGTTCTGTCTGGACCCTCAAAGGATTGGATGCTGCCCACTCACTTTGATGAGGGTGAATCATCTTTTACTCCATCTTCTGATTAAAATGCTAATCTCGTCTGTAAATACTCTCTCAGACACTCAGAAATAGTGTTTTATTAGCTATCTGGGCACTCCTTAGCCCAGTCAAGTTGACATATAAAATTAGCCATTATAATCAGTAAGGATAAACTAGATTATGTATAATAAATGACCTCTAAAAGCTCAGTGGCTTATAACAACAAAAACTTTTTTCTTATGTTACACATCTGTCATGTACTGACTGAAGCTCTGTTAAAGTTTTCTCCACTTTAGAACTTAGACTGTGGAAGAAGGGAACAGAGAACTACCAACTTTAAACCTTTCCTTCTGAAGTAGCACATGTCACTTCTTCCCACATTTCATTGGCTATACCAACTCACATGGCTACTTCCGAGTGGAGGCAGGGATTATACTACTCCTCAGGAAGGGAAGCCAGCATATTTGGCAAACAGTAATACAGTCTACCACAGAAATAGTAAAAATACCTACATCATGGAATGATAGATCAAATGATAAACACTTAAACTGTTCAGCAGAGTGCCTGGCGCAGAATAAGTTCTTCATTGTCAAATGAGGCAGTTATGTGTTTACATGTTTATAAAATGTGGAAGAGGTTATTGTCTGCTTTGCATCCCCAATCCCAGAAAGATATTTTGATGTTCAGTAAGTACTTGCTTAGCTGTATTATTTGCATACCTAGGAACTCATAACTAAAGCAGTAAAATTACCAGACCATTCTTCCTACTGTGTATTGCCTGAAACATGAAACATAAGTTGTCTAAGGTAAACCTCAATTTGCATAATCAGGTTGTAGATAAATGACTTAAATATTTTAAAATAAATCCTTACCATCTGCCTTTCCATTGGATTTCTTAATTGTTTGTATTATATTTAAGAGAAGCCAATAAAACTCTCTAAGCTGAATGTGCAATCTCACTGGACTGCCCTTTCCCCATTAAATTGATCAGCTATTCTTTTAGTGTTTTGTACAGTCAGTCTTTTCCTAAATGGAAAAAAAGGCCATTGTAAGTGGATTCTACATGTTTTAAACATGTACCCACTCATAATAGTGTTTGAATCACAGTAGAGTTTACTGTTAGTTTTCCTCTGTGATATTTTATTTCAAAATTAATACAGTAAAATTTACTTCTTGGTATATGTTCAGTTTTATAAATTTTAACTTATGTCTAGATTTGTGTAAACACCACCATAATCAGAATCAAGAAATCTATTTTGATTTCTTGATCTTAATAGAGTAAAATAATAATTTTAAAATAAACCACTGAAAATATAGTTGAAAATAAATGTGTTTGTGTATAATTATAACTCTTACCATTTTAACATTAATATCAAGATGTATATTTTTATCTTTTTAATGTAAAGTCAGATTATTGACTCTGACACTTAAGTTGAAGTGGTAATGGTAAAGGAGCCTTGAAGTCCTTTCACATTTCTGTGAAGGCTAATTAGAACAGACATTTTGTCTCAGCCTATTTTAGCACAAATACTGAAAATGTTAACTCTTTGCAGTTTAGAAGTGAATTTCTTGTTATAATTAAGTTATAGATCAAATGTAAATTAGAATCTGTTCACAATATCTAATCCTTTCCATTTTGGGCATAAGGATTGGAAATTCTCCCTTCTTATACTCACTCATTCACTTTCTGATGCTACGAATGATAATTTATTATTAAACTGCTAGAGTAAATATAGGTACTGGTAATTCACTTAGTAGCAGTTATAATGTCATATATGAAGAAATGGATGAAGTATGTTTCTGGTCTTATTCTGTGTTGACTTATATGACTTTGTAAGTGTTGAAGTTTTCTCTGGAAAGAGATTCTCCTAGAACACTGGCACTGCTGCTCTGACCATTACCTAGAAGTCTTTGTAGGACTTACTCCAGAATAATCATATTGATTAATTGATTGGGACATTCAGTCATTTATCCATTCAACTACAATTTAGGACCAGGCATGGAGCAAGGAAATAGGGAAATAAAGATAAATTAGATGTATCCTGGGCTATGAGGATGTATGGTTTCATTGTAGGATAGAGAAACAAGTACTACTAGAAGTCTGTACAGTGTGCTCTGGCATCTACCAACTGCCTGTAAAAACATATTCAAAAACAAAAATGTAATATCGCTATAGCAGGGATGAGCCTCAGAAACATGCTGAGTGAAAGAAGTCGGATACAAAAAGACGAATATTGCACTATTCCACTTACACGAGGTACTAAAGTAGTTAAGCACATAGAGAAAAAGGAGAATAATGGCTACCAGAGATAGGACAGCGGAGAAGGAGAAATTATCATGTAATGGGTATAGAGTCTCAGTGTGGGAAGATGAAAAGGTTTTTGAGATGAATAGTGAGTGACGGTTGTACAACATTTTGACTGTATTTAATGTCACTGAATTGTACATTTAATAATGGTTACAGTGATCCGGGCATGGTAGCACACACTTGTCATTCAGGCTACTTGGGAGGCTGAGACAGGTGGACTGTTTAAGCCCAGGAGTTTGAGTCCAGCCTGGGCAATGTAGCAAGAACCTCATTTCTTAAAAAATAAAAAGTTAAAATGATAAATTTTACATTATGTATATTTTACCACAGTAAAACAATAGTAAAAAAAACCCCACAAAATATCCTTATCATTTATAGCCCCCATGCTTCTTAGTTTAAAAGAACCAGGTTTTTAAGGAATTTTTATATTTTCCCCCACATCTTTTGTCACTTACAATTTTTCTATTAAGATCATATATGAGCCAGGCTCGGTGGCTCAGCCTGTAATCCCGCACCTTGGGAGGCTGAGGTGAATGGATTGCCTGAGCCCGCGGGCTCGAGACCCACCTGGGCAACTTGGCGAGACCTCATCTCTACAATAAATAAATAAAAATTAGCCGGGCCTGGTAGCACACGCCTGTAGTTCCAGCTACTTGGAAGGCTGAGGCAGAAGGATTGCTGGAGCCCAGCAGGTCGAGGCTGTGGTGGCCGGGAGCAGCCACTGCACTCTAGTCTGGGCGATGGAGTGAGACTCCAACTCAAAAAATAAAAGATCATATATGTACCAGCTAATCTATAGCAAACTTATGCCATTAGAATGTTTGCGTTAAAGCTGGGGAGTATGGCTGGAACTTACCACCTTAGTCAAGCTAATAACATTCAGAACATCTAAAATAGTTTTGCATGAAATAATGTTTTTAATAAACTCTAAATTCCTGTGTTGTGTTTAGCTGAACTAAATGCTTAGCTGCTACAACACGGATGATCCTTGGAAGTGAAAGAAACCAGCCTCAAAAAGATTATTATATGATTCTGTTTATATGAAATGTCCAGAATAGGCACATTTATAGAGATAGCAAGTAAACTAGTGATTGTTTAGGGCTTGGGGAACGGATCATGATATGGGGAGAATGAGAGTGACTGGTAATGGGTACAGTGTTTGTTTTAGAGGAAAAGCAGATGTTCTAAAATTAGATTGTGGTGATGGTTTCACAGTCCTGTGACTGTACCAAAAAAATCTAGTTGCATATTTAGAGTGGATTAATTGTGTGGAATGTGAAGTATATCTTTTTTTCCAATAGCTTTCAGGGGTACAATAGGTTTTTGGTTGCAATGGATGCATTGTATACAGGTGAAGACGTCTGGGCCTTACGTGTACCCACCACACCTGTGAATGTCAGTGATTTTTCATCCTTCCTCCCTTTCCCACCCTCACCCTGCTGAGCCTCCAATGTCCATTTTGCTATTCTCTATGCCTTTGCAGATCCTTAGTTTAGTTAGCTTCCACTTATAAATGAGAACATGCGGTGTTTGGTTTTTCATTCATGTTATTTCACTTAGGATGATGTTCTCCAGTTCCATTCAAGTCACTGCAGAAGACATTATTTCACTCTTTTTTATCAGTGAATAGTATTCCATGGTGTGTGTGTGTGTGTGTATACTGATAAATATGAATAATCATATATACATGTATATACTGATGACTATAGGACAATAAAAATCAAATTTAGCAGTTCTTTTGAAAATGCACCCATTATCACATGTTCTCACTCATTAGCAGACCTTGAACATTTGTCACAAGACTATAAGAAAGGGATAGGCAGTAGAGGGACACTGCCAGGGGAGGGAGGGTATACACAACATCAATAAGGGTACCTGATCCCAAACCAGGTAAAGTGGGGACCAAAGGGAGGCCCAAATTTCACCTGTACAATGACTACTTATGTACCTAAACCTGAATTGTACCCTACATCTTTAAAATAAGTATTTTTAAAAATGCACTCATATAGGATTGCTTTTTTAAATCAAGCCTATTTTCATCTCATTTTTTAAATTTATATTTTAAGTTAAAAAAATGAAACATAGGGAAGATTATCACTTTTTAAGAAGAGAACTCCATGAAAAAGTACAAGATCAGAGCACAGTTTTTTTGACTTGGCTACCTGTTCTCTAGCCCCTAGCTGCAAATAGTCACCATCTATATTTCATGCATCCTTGATACATTAGCCCTTAAATAAATGATTTTATATTAAAACTATTTCTTCCACGCTGGTTGCCCTTGCCTATACACACACCATGTGTGCACATACATGCCCACTTACATACCTGCCTTTCTTCGTAGACTCTCTCATACAGCTCAGAGCACAGGGTTGCTCATGGCTGCCTTTCTGCTATCAGCCACGGTTTGAATTAAGTGCTTCTTTTTCCTTCGGTGAACCTGGGATTCTGCATGTCATTTATAAATTATTTCCATAAGAAAATGCCTTGTGATTTGCATCTAAAACTTCAGTATGCCTTTAGAAATATAACCTGTGATGGGCGGTTTCCTTCAAATAGTCTTACTACAGACATAACTCAGATATATTGCTACTTTGGTTCCAGACCACCAAAATTCAGCAAGTATTACGATAAAGCAAGTCATACACATTTTTTTGTTTTCCCCATGCATACCAAAATTATATTTATGCTATATTGTAGTCTAGTAAGAGTACAATAATGACGTTATGTCTAAACAATGTACATACTTAATTATAAAATATTTTGTTATTAAAAAATACAAATGATCTCAGAGCCTTAAGCAAATTATAATCTTTTTACTGATGAAAGGTGTTGCCATGATGTTTCCGGCTCCTGACTCATCAGGGTGGTAACTGATGAAGGTAAGCGTAGCTATGGCCATGGAACTTGATCCAAAATTGGAGTCTGTCTTCCCAAACTCTGCCACAGTTTTGTCAACTTAGTTTATGGAATATCCTAAATCCTTTCTTATCATTTCAACAGTGTTCATGGTATACAGTATCTTTACCAGGAGTAGATTCCATCTCAAGAAACTACTTTTTTTGCTCATTCATAAGAATCAACTTACAGCACTTCAGTCAATTCATCAGACTCTACTTCTAGTTCTAGTTCTCTTGCTATTTCCATCACATCCGTAGTTCCTTCCTCTACTGAAGTCTTAAACTCCACAAAGTAATCCATGAGGGTTAGAATCAATGTCTTCCAAGTCCCCATTAATATTGATATTGACCCCCTCCTGTGAATCACGAATATTTTTAATGGCATCTAGAATGATGAATCCTTTCCTGAAGGTTTTTAAATGTATTTAACCTAGATCCATCAGAGGAATTGCTTTCTATAGCTGCTTCAGCCTTACAAAATGTATTTCTTAAATAATAAGACTTGAAGGTTGAAATGCCTTCTTGATCCATGGGCTACAGAATGGGTATTGCGTTAGCAGGCATGAAAACAACATTCATCTCCTTGTACATCTCTATCAGAGCTCTTGGATGACCAGGTACATTGTCCATGAACACTATTGTTTTGAAGGGAATCTTTTTTTCTGAGTAATAGGTCTCAACCATGGGCTTAAAATACTCAGTAAACTATACTGTAGACAGATGTGCTATCATCCAGGGTTTTTGGTTCCATATATAGAGCATACAAAGTGTCGATTTAACACAACTCTTAAGGGCCCTAGAATTTTCAGGATGGCAAATGAGCTTTGGCTTCCACTTGAAGTCACCAGCTGTATCAGCCCCTAACGAGAGTCAGCCTTTCCTTTGAAGCTTGAAACCAGGCATTGACTTCTCCTCTCTAGCTATGAAAGCCCTAAATGGCATTTTCTTCCAACAAAAGTCTATTTCATCCACATTGAAAGTCTACTCTTTAGTATAGCCACTTTCATAAATAGCTAGATTTTCTGGATAACATGCTGCAGCTTCTCCTTCAGCACTTACTGCTTCGCCTTGTACTTTTGTGTTATAGATAGGGCATCCTTCCTTAAACCTCATAAACCAACCTCTGCTAGGTTCTAGCTTGTGCAGCTTCCTTCCCCTCTCAGCCGTCACAGAATTGAAGAGAGTTAAGGCCTTTCTCTAGATTAAGTTTTGGTTTAAGGGAATGTTGTAACTGGTTTGATCTTCCATTCAGACCACTAAAACTTTCTCCAAAGCAGCAATGTCTTATCATCATCATTCTTCATGTTTCTTTTCATTTGTATGTTCACTGGAGTAGCACTTTTAATTTCCTTTGCATTTACAACTTGGCCAACTGTTTGGTACAAGAGGCCTAGCTTTCAGGCTGTCTTGTTTTTCAGCGTGATTTCCTCACTAAGTTAAATCATTTCTAACTTCTGAGTTAAAGTGAGAGATGTGTGATTCTTCTTTTTACTTAAACACTTACAGGCTATTGTTGGTTTATTAATTGGCCTAATTTCAATATTGTTGTGTCCCAGGGAATAGGGAGGCCTGAGATGGGAGAACAACCAATTGATAAAGCAGTCAAAAACAAACACAGTTTATCAGTTAAGGTCACTGTCTAATAGGGCAGAGTATGTGACACTTCAAACTAATTGCCCTGGTGATATCAAAAATTGCTGATCACAGATCATTACAACAGATATAATAATAATGAAAAAGTTTGAAATATTGCAGGAAATACCAAAATGACACAGAGATACAAAGTGAGCACATGCTGTTGGAAAAATTTACTGATTGACATGTTTGACTCAGTTCTGCAATAAACTTATAATTTGTAAAAAAACAAAAACCAGTAAGATAAAATAAAAATAAAACAAAAAACCTACACTATTTGGGAAGTACAATAAAATGAAGTATGCCCATAGTTATGTATATACCTGTACATTTGCATATAATTCTTCAGTTCCAAAAATTAAAGCAGGCTGATTAAATATTAGATTGGTACAAAAGTAATATCGGTTTCAGACTGTGAATTTTAAATTGTTATGATTAGGCTCAAACATATCTTTATTAATTAAAATAGGAACTGTTGTAATCAACACAGTTTTGCCAATGAGAAAGAAGTTTGTTTATTCCTATAGCATAAAAATCTGCTTTGGGATTCTGCAAACTCTCAGAAAGCATTTTCTGCATACTGCAGGTTGTGGAAGCGTCGTCCCTGCAAAAAGTTGTCAAGATGCTTGAAGGAGTGGTAATCGGTTGGTGAGAGGTCAGGTGAATATGGCAGATGAGGCAAAACTTCATTGCCCAATTCATTCAACTTTTGAAGCGTTGGTTGTGTGACGTATAGTCAGGAATTGTCATAGAGAGCTAGGCCCTTTCTGTTGACTAATGCCAGCTGCAGGCGTTGCAGTTTTCGGTGCATCTCATCAATTTGCTGAGCATACTCATCAGATGTAACGGTTTCTCTGGGATCCAGAGAGCTGTAGTGAATCAGACCGGCAGCAGACTCCAAACAGTGACCATGACCTTTTTTTGGTGCAAGTTTGGCTTTAGAAATGCTTTGGAGCTTCTCTCCAGTCCAACCAGCGAGCTGGTTGTCGCCGGTTGTCATATACAATCCACTTTTCATCACATGTCTCATTCTGATAGAGAAGTGGTTCATTGTTGCATAGAATAAGAGAAGAGGACACTTTGAAAGACAAATTTTTTGATTTTTGGTCGGCTCATGAGGCACCCACTTATCGAACTTTTTCACCTTTCCAATTTGCTTCAAATACCAAACGACCATAGAAGAGTTGACATTGAGTTCTTTGGCAACTTTTTGTGTAGTTGTAAGAGAATCAGCTTTGATGATTGCTGTCAGTTGGTCATTGTCAACTTCCGATGGCCAGCCACTACCCTTCTTATCTTCATGGCTCTCATCTTCTGTGCAAAACTTCTAGAACCACCACTGCACTGAACATTCATTACCAGTTCCTGAGCCAAATGCACTGATGCTGTGAGTTCTCTCCACTGCCTTACAACCCATTTTGAACTTGAATAAGAAAATTGCTCAATATGCTTTTTGTCTAACATGATTTCCATAGTCTAAAATAAATATAAAATAAGCAGCAAATAATAAGTCATTAGCAAAAAAAACATAAAGTGAGAAATGCACATGAAAATGATGTACATGACCACATCTAAGAATGTATTCCAATATCAAACAGCAAATATCAACAATGCAAAAACCGAAATTACTTTTGCACGAACCTAATACTTGTTTACCTGCTTGAATATATGTTTGCTTGCCTGTTTTATCCATGCTAGCTTTTTAATAACTGAAAGTGTATCTTCCTGTTAAAAATGGCTTGTAATTTAAACCTCTCGTTACGTATGTGGATGTAGTTTTAGGCCATGTCTATATTTTAAGTGTTTAGTGGTTGGTATGCTTAGCACAGTCCTGGCTGTTGTAGAGCTCCAGGGAGAGGAAGGAACTAGAATTCCTGGCCTTGTAGAGTTTTTGGTTCTGGAGATTCCTTGTCATAGTTCTGGGAAGAACTCAGCAATACCAGAAAAATGTTGCTAAGATATCATCCAGGAAGAAGGTCTTCAAAAGGTGAAGAGAACACAGGTTCTCCTTAACCAAGACTGCTGAGTGAGAAGAGGGTTAGAAGAAAACACAAAAAATATGAACTTTGTCTCTTTAGGGTACATTAATCCATGTTAAGTCATGATCCTCTTAGTGGCAGAAGCATAGACTTTAATTAAGGGGCAAGTTTATTTTTATTTTCTGTTCTAGTGCCTAGCAGCATAAAGTTGAAAAGTCTGTAGTATGAAACTGAAGGTAATTACTAGGGGGAAGGTTTATTTTGGGAACCAGAAGGAAAAAAAAAACACATTTATTCTATTTGTTTGCTATTAACATTTTAATTTGTAAATTGGTGTACTGTTGCAGGGCAAAGATTTATCTAGTGCGGTATCCTGTTTATAAAAGGAGGCCACCCTGAGTGTTTCTAAGAGAAACTGTGCTACCCTTTCTTGCTCGGGGTCATTTTTGCTGGTCAACCCCTTTCAAATTTATGTTACACAAATCAGTACCAGATATCTCTTCTTCACTTAGCAGTAAGGGAACTAGATTATTGAAAAGTTGTTTTGCTTACTGATAGGGTCCCATTAATTTTTATTAAATTGTATAACCAGGAACTTTTAGTATATTCAAGGAAGAAGAATATTAGATGATTTATATATTGAGTGCTTACTCTCTCTAAAGCACAAACTGGATTATCTTAATTTGTTTTCACAATAACTCGGTAGCCCTATGAGGGGGATATTGTCACTTTCTCCATTTTACAGATTAGAAAAAGGCGCAGACTAAAAATGAAGTTGCATCTCACAAAGTGTAACGTGTCAAGATGCCATTTCTCACCACAGTAGATATGCCAAAAGACATCCAAAGTGCGAGTCCTGCCCCTTTAGAAAACAAAGTCCTGCCCCTTTAGAAAACAAAGACAATTATTGTTCTTAAACTTTTGGGGGGTTTTGATGTTCAGGTGTGAAAACCCTGAAAAGCAGAGAATCATAACAGAAGGCCAGCATATTTCCTGTAAGGTGTGGATGTGGCTCTGCCTCTCACTGCTGTATATTCAGCAGGTGCTGATCAGGGGCATAAAGAGCCTACGGACTGCGTGTCCAGACCAGAACGTCATATCTCATGAAGGTATATCCAGTTATTTTTCTACTATATAAGAAATTCTTCAGCTTCAATTCCAATCTAGTAGTCTGTATGTAACAAGGTATATATATATATACCTACTAACTCCTAGTAGAGAAGTTGTGGATAAAGTATATCTATGAGTAATTTTATTTAGTAATCTGAATTTTTTAGTGAAGTGATTTTTTTAAAGAACTAAACTGCTACTAAGGTGACTGATTTAAATTAATCTCTCAGCTTTCACTTTGGTAAAAATGCTAGCATTCATAGTCAATGAAAAGAATATGGAGAAACAAAGGGCATAGTTGATCCATATGCATGACTGACCCTTGAATAACTAAGAGGTAACTCTGCGATTAACTGGCTTTTTGACGCCATAAGTCCCTTCAAAATGTCGTTTGAAGGATGAAATGAGATAACAGATGTGAAAGTGCAGTACTTTGAAAAGAAAATCACTGGACACGTGCAAGTTATTAATGAGCAGCTCCTTTCTTGACATTTTTATTCACTACTGAACTCTTTGTGCTTACACTCACTCAGTCTCTTCCTCCTTTCTGCCCTCCTCCCCCCTTTTTCCTGCCCCCTCCCTTCTCTCAAATTGATGACCTAACTACAGGTAGCAGTGGAGAATGGCCACGTTAATCAGTTTTCTTAATACTCGCATAAATGTTTATGTTACATGGCTTTACTTCTGTCACTTTTTTTTTGTACCATCTTTGTATCCTTGGAGGAATTTTCAACCATTCTCTGAGTTTTCTAATTTGTTTCACTTAGACTTATTCTCCCTGGGTGTGGAGGCTTACACTTGTAATCTCAGCACTTTGGGAGGCCTTGGCAGGAGAATTGCTTGAGGTCGGGAATTTGAGGCCAGACTTTAACTTTGCAAGATACATTCTTCCTCTTCTCTTATTTCTCTTCACTTTTGTATCTTAAACATGAATGTCAGTAGGTGCCCAGTGGCAAACTGACTGGCTTCATTGTCTGGTCATGTGCCTTTTGCATAGTAAGTACTAAAAAAAGTGTTCATTAAGTGACTAAAATAAGAAAAAAAAAAAAATAGGTGAGTTTTAGGGGTTCCCTCCCCCCACCTTTGTTATTAGAAAAATGTGCTGACTTAACCTAAATTTGGAAACTTTCTCTATCCAAGCACCCAGATTATGGGGTCTCAACTTTTTGCCTAATAAGTTTTTGAATGAAACTTCTTTGAGGTAAAGTAAGACGGTGTTTATTTTGAAGTAGACAAAAGTGTTTTTACCCTTTAGGTATTATATGACTTTATCTCTGTTTTGTTATGTAAGAGAGACAATGAACATGAAGCGATCATTCTTCTGCAGGGTCCTCTGAAAGTGTATTAAATTCCCAGATGTCATCATAGAATATTGCTAATTGATGTTCACTTTAAGAATCTTGATGATTGTTCTGTTTTCAACTAGTATGTTTATTTGCTTGCACTTGTGAGTGTTGATCTGAGGGAAACCATTACCCGATTTGTTAAAGTGATTAATGTTTTCTCCTCACATTTTTTTTAAGGAAATGGCAAAAATCCTTAATCATCCCAGAGTCTATGCTTTTCTGCACATACCAGTCCAATCTGCCTCCGACAGTATACTCATGGAAATGAGAAGAGAATACTGTGTTGCTGACTTCAAAAGAGTTGTAGATTTTCTGAAAGAAAAGTAAGTCTGTTAGTACTTAAGAAAATAACCATTTCTTTCTTCTTTCAAAAGCATGTGGCAAAAACGCACTTATTGCAGCTTTACAATTAAAGGTACAAGAGAGAAGGCGAGACTTTCGAAGCTTTCAAAGCCTTTAAGTTTCCTTGGGCAACTTTGATGTGGTTTTTTCTTTCTCCTCAGTTTATATCCACTTTCCATCTGTACATGACACACCATTAATTTGTGTAAGATTGCCGGTCTTTTTTAGGTAATGTGAATTGTGATTATTTTTATACCTGACCTGGTAGATGAAAACTGTTTTAGCTTTGCTCTGATTAAATCTTCTTTAATGTGGCTTTTTGAAGATGTGAGCTGGTTTTGACATGGAGGTAGGTCAAATTGTGTCACTACAAAATCGATAATTTTCTACTAAATTGCATTTTTTGAAAAGTATCTGGAATGTCTTTGCTTTTATGCACTAATCCCTGTAGTTTGCTTGAAGAATTGTGATTTATAGGGAGGTTTGAGTATTCTATTGTTTACAGCTCAAATTGCTGTTAACCAAAATCAACACACATTTACACAATCTCAGACATGAATGATAATTCTGTTTCTACAGAAAACACTAATTATGTTCTTCACAATCCTACTCCTCATCATCACCAAACATTGAATGCCTTCTGTGATTATGCTAAACAGGAAATAGAAGTGCCGGCCAAGGTCATACAGAGCCTTCTCAAGTCTAGGGCACTGTTTTCCCCCTCTGGGGATGTGTCGTTTATCTTGGCATATTTGTGGCATGGGTCTTTCTACTTTCCATAAATTTTTTCTACAATTTTTTCCTCTGTTGTTTTTCTTAATTAAGATACAACTTTTTATTTCCATCTTCTTGTTTATAATTATGTACCTTTGTACTCTGTCACAGTACATGATATGATTGCTGTATACAAATTGTAAGCAATCATTTTTTCCACCTTTAATTAGTCGTTTATTCTGACCGCATATGATTGTTTTAAAATTTTTCTCTTTTCTTTTTCCTGTTTTCTTTCTTCCACATCTTTGCTTTACGTATCGTTTCAGTTTTTTTTTTTCATCTCTAGGCATTTCTTGATTATCCTAACCACTGAATAAAGACACTTAGTGTGCATTCAAACAAATACGGCTAACCACTCAAATATTCAAATCAGCGAATAGAAGGTATATTTATACCAAGATTATATAAATTATTGAGAACGTACAGCTTTCAAAGTAGAAACCAGAACAATAGCAGATCTCTACCTTCTCTAATACTTTCCAATCTTGAACAGAACTGGGCAAGACTAAAGAATAAAGATTTTATGGTAAATGTTTGTTGTTGGCCTTTATCCCTTTCTTGCATTTATTTTAGCTTATTGCAAGTAAACTTGTCTCATATAAGAGAGTCCTTTCAGGCACATTGGCACTGGTGAATGGAATGTTTTCAAAATTGCAAATAAAATGTTGCACCTGTGAAATTTCTTGCCTCTTTGCTTATTAAGGTAGTAGCAAATAATATGCACACTTCATACTTGTTACACAATATTTTGCCAAGTGTAGACATGCTTACCATTGTGCAGAATAGACTAGAACACTTTCCAAATAGTTAGTTGCATTAATGTGATTAAATGAGGTTAGGGAATCAACACCTCTCTTTCGTATCCATTTGGGTGAGGCTACTCATTTGTTTGGGGAATTACTGTGGCTGCTTCACTGGGCAACAGTTTCACAACAAGTTATGTTGCTCTGAAGATGGACCTGTTAAATCTGTGGCATCTTAAATAGTTTCAGCAGCCTCTGTGAACTACTGGTCAAAAGATGATCACTTCAAAGTATTAGAAAATAGTCTCTTGCCTTCATTCATGGACTAAGCTCAGGACCCTTTCTTTGGATTCTGAGCTACTGTGATTTCTTTCTTTGATTCTGTCTCACTATATGGTTTCTGAAGAAGTGTTCAACTAACTAGAGGACCCTATAGTCAAGTACTTTGCCTACGGCTCTCCAGTATTTCCAGCAATGGAAATATCAGACATCCCTGGAGAAGATATTGGAAATACCTAGAGAAGACATCCCACCTATACCCACCTGTCCATAATTTCAGTTTAAGTGCTGTGAATTACTGGAATTGTAGAGTATGAGTCTAGCCTGTTAGCATCTCCAAGAGATTTTAAAATTAACCGTCTTGTGTATATGCAGCAAGGACAGAAGCAACCTTGGTAATAATTTCAAATTTAGATTATAAGTAAGATATGTTGGAAAACTATAGCATGCAAATGACTGAGAAAATTACGGATATCCTATTTTTTAAAAAAGAATAAATCAGACTATCACTATTAATAAAGTGAGCATTATGTAGTTTTCAGCAGTTCTTTTAGAACCATAAAATTATGTGTTTCATCTAGTCCATCCTGTTGCATGTAAAAAATAGTACAGCCTATGAGGACAGTATAATCAGTTTTGCCCTATAGTTAAAAAGAGTTTCCCTACCATTCTGGGCAAGTCCATCTATCCTGTGAAAAAAAACTGTTGAACTATCACCAACATTTACAAGTAAAGAAAATATTTTAAGCAGTCTTCTGCTCCTATATTTGGCTTACTTTTCCCCATTAAAAATTAGCATAGCTTTATGCCAAATAGATTAGTGCTTATTTTGGAAACATCACAGTTTCAGGGCTTTCTACAGAACTACTAGTCTGGATAACTAATCCAGCACAAAATTGTTTTGTCCAGCCTCTATTAAAATTCAATACAATATTTTCATTCTTAGAGGACCTAACATTATCAAGTTGCCCTGATTCGTGCCTAATACTCATTCATAAAATGGTCCTGATGTAAAATGGTGTGTTTGGTGCTTTCTTTTTCTATTTGCTTTTTTGTTGTTGTTGTTTTGTTGAGTTGGAGTCTCACTCTGTTACCCAGACTGGAATGCAGTGGCCGCTCCGGGCCACTGTAGCCTCGACCTGCTGGGCTCCGGCGATCCTTCCACCTCAGCCTTCCAAGTAGCTGGAACTACAGGTGTGCACTACCACGCCCGGCTAATTTTTTGATTTATTGTAGAGATGAGGTCTCGCCAAGTTGCCCAGGGCTCAGGCAATCCACTCACCTCAGCCTCCCAAAGCACGGGATTACAGGCTGAGCCACTGAGCCCGGCTTCTATTTGTTTTTTAAATGCTGTCTAAATGTGGCCCTTTTCATTTATATCTTGTTTCCCCTGAAGTCTTTGAAGCCTTTTTTGTAATGAGCCTCTAACAAATGAGAATCTCTCTTTTTTTCTCCTCAGTGTGAAACTTATCAAATATTCATGTTATGAATTAGGAACAAGGCGTTTCCTGATGTTTGTCCTAAAAAAAAAATCCAGTCTTTAAGACAACTTGCAGCATTTAAGACAGATCCAAACTATGGGAGTTTACCTAAAGCTGCAGGCTTTTAAACGACTAATTATTTGGTATTTGTGGAGCTATGTTTCTCAAACAGTGGAGGTGAAATCTTCTTAATTAATTTTCTTTACAGTTGAAAATGGCCCATGTTTTAGCTGGAAGCAATGTAAGTTTACATATGAGCAACTCAGAGCTGGTTCATTATTCTCTTCAGTTGTTTGAAAGTTGGCAGCTTTCATCATAACAGCAGCTGGATTGAAGATAACCTAGTAGTGTTGGCACATGTTGAGGCATATGGGAATTTATTAAATCATGCAACCTTTGCAAAGAGGGTGTCTAAATTACTTAATATACTAATTTAAAACAGCTGGCCATGAACAGACCATCATATGACTTAAATTATTCTATTCAGATTCATTAATCCAGTTGAACATTAACTAAGTAATTTGATGCTTTTATTTAAATGAGTAAGATGATTTCTTGAAATAGGTAGTGAAATTTGTAGGGATATGGGAAGAAAGCTACATAGAACAAAGCAAGAGGTGCAGTTCTGGTTTTAGAAAGAATCTGTGTTTTAATATTTTTTACTACTCCCTCATATACTTTATACTTTGATTCATTGTCACTTATCTGATATCTGTTGTTTTTTACCATATTACTTGGATTTTTAAAAGTATAAAACATGAATGATTCTCTTTTTTTTCCATATAATTTTGAAGAGTTACTTCCCAATGATTTTGGACTTGTTATGTTGAGGGTGATAGAATTAGAATCCCCAGGAGCTGAGGCCTTGGATATGGAGTTTAATGGACCCCCTCATTTGAGCAGCATTGAATTGACTGTCAGTACCCAAAATAAATCATGTATTAACATATATTCAATAAATGACAACATGCAGAGTTCTGAAGCATATGTTTTAATATTTGTAAAAGAATCTGGGTCCTCAAATTCACACATTAAATTGAAAGAAACATAAGTATATCTATTGATAGATGTACTTGAAGAAGTGAAACAGTTTATATATTAAAAGACCTGCCTGTTTAGACAGGTTATTGTATTGGAAGTCCAGTGGCTTTTTTGTTTATATTAACTAGACCTTAACTAGTTAACATATCCATCTTTCTTACTCAGTAAATACATTTTGAGTGAATTAATGAACAACTGTGTTTTTACCTGCAAGTTGCATAGATCTGAAGTAAGTTGCATCTTACTGTGTCATCTTTGTGTTGATTTTTAAGCCCATGGTATCATCTATCTCAGGATTTGCCATTATCACTTGTTAATGTACTGTGTACTTCAGGCTTAATTTGTCTTGTTGGTTATAACCCTAACCCTAACCCTAACCCTTTTAGCACTGTGATATTTATTCTTATCCCCCTAAGTTTACTATGTCCAGAGATTGCCCAGTGAAATACTACATCTACTATGCAAGTGGATAAAGGGGAATCTTTGAGGTGGATGAGAATAAACTATAGAGAAGTGGCAGGATTGCAGAGACAGTTTCATCCTCTGGTCTCTCCATAGTTTAATCCTTCAGTGAAGGGGCACAAGGACATGAAGCTGGTATCACTTTGGCAAGATGATTTCTGTGAGTCATTGAGCTAATTCATACTGTCCAGCCTATCCTATGACCTACTTTTCCTGTCTATCTGCAAAAAAAAAAAAAAATGATGCTAAATTATTAACATCTTGAGTTTTGTTTTTTTTTTGTATCATTAGTCTTGGTTATCCATATGTGCTATTGGAACACAATCTGATAAAAAGCTAAGTTATGTTAAATTTGTATTTTGGTCTTACTTACTCATCTAGTTTATTCCCAGTGGCTTGAAAACATACATAGAATATTTGTCAGGGTAGAAGAAAGAGATGCAAGAAAAATAAAAAGCATGAATGTTTCAACAGGGATTAAATAATTAACGTTTTCTTCCAGATGCATTCCCAGATGTGTTTCTGTTCATTGAATAGCTACCACCAAAATAATTTGGCAAAATACTTTCTTTAAAAATTTTTTCTGGCTTCATTTTATAACTTCTTTTTTTGTTTGTTTGTTTGTTTGTTTTGAGTTGGAGTCTCACTCTGTCGCCCAGACTGGAGTGCAGTGGCTGCTCCCGGCCACCGCAGCCTCCACCTGGTGGGCTCTGGCGATCCTTCCGCCTCAGCCTTCCAAGGAACTGGAACTACGGGCGCACGCTACCACGCCCGGCTAATTTTTTGATTTATTGTAGAGATGAGGTCTTGCCAAGTTGCCCAGGCGGGTCTCCAACCTGCGGGCTCAGACAATCCACTCACCTCAGCCTCCCAAGGCGCGGGATTACAGGCTGAGCCACCGAGCCTGGCCATTTTATAACTTCTACCATCTGTAACTAAGTTGTTATTTCAGGCGTCCCTAAGGTCTTGTTTACTATTTTATCTTTTGTCAGATTTCTTTCCGAGGTAGTGAAGTTATTTTTCCATCTCTCCATTGTTACTTTTAGAACCTTTCAAGAAAATAAATATATATAATTGGAACAGTTGTCTAGTAAAAAATATACTTTTTTGATGTGTATTATATTTAGAAGATTGTATACTAAATAGATTGGACGTCGTATGTTAAATACCTTATGATTTTGGTACTACCCCAAATTTGATTTATTGGCTTGAAAACAACTATATTTTATGTTGATACAGCTTTCCATTTTCCTATTGCCTGGTCATGAGAGGAATCTTATCATTCCTAAACTCCTTTTATTTTATATCTTCCTTTGAAATATGATTGTGTTATTCCTTTTAGAAACCATCTTCCCTTAATCCTTTGCACATTTTTCCTGTCTCGGTGTTATGTCATAAACATAAGGCTCAAATCCATATAGTAGTATACTAATAGTTAGTGGTTTTCCTTTTATTGACAGAGTGCTTTTCATATTTCACAGAGCTTGCATTATCTCATTATGTTACAAAAACCGAGCCAAGTAGGTAGGATAAGTATTTTTAATCATATTTTATAAAGTGAATGTCAGAGATCAGAGTGGTTAAAAAGACTTGTCAAAAGTCCAGAATGAATTGACACATAATAGAACTAGATTCTCAGTTTCTGCTGTGGTTGTTTTTATTGATTCTAATAACACACACCAATTAAATGATTCTTTTTTGTTGTTTATCAGTTGTGTGCCCAAAACTGTACTAAATGTAAAAATAACAATATCAATAATGGTACTTAATATGCTAATAGTAATAAAACTGTTTTTGAGTGTTTACTTTTGTGCCAAGCACTACCATGATAGCATTGCATGTGTTCGCTTATTTAATCCTCAAGGCCCAAAGATGTTAAATAATTTGCTCAACATTATACAGTTATTGGTAGAACCTTGATGAAAACTCAGGCCATAGGATTAGCTAGCCATACTCTTAATCATTGTTTTGTACTTTTGGTCTAATCTAAGGCATAGTGCTCTAGCTATGGAGACAATAAAGTGGATTCAACAAATATTGAGGAGGTGAAATTTACAGTGTACACTTAAGAGAGAAGATGAGGAAGGCATGTGTGAGTATTAAACATTGCTCCTTGGTATCTTAAGTAAGACAAGAGAAAAAGAAGATGATAGTTAACCAAGATAGAGGAATGAGAAGGAAGAATTTTAGTAGGAAAAATGAGTTTGAATTTGGACTTACTGAGTTTGAAGCACCTATGTGGAAAATCTAGCGAGGAGCCCCCATAGGCTGTAGGTAATATGGGTCAGGAACTCAAAAGAGAGATGAAGGTCTGGAGATAAATGTTTGGGAGTAATCTGCATTTGAGTAGTAGATGAAGCTGTGGGTGATGAGATCATCCAGGAGAAAGAAAATGGAAGGATTAGAAGAGAAATCCAGGGAACACCAATATTTAAGTGATGGAAAAGAAAAAAAAAAAATCTGTGACAGGTTGAAAAGGCAGGGTCAGGCCAGTCTAAGAGGAAACCCTGGAAGAAATAATACCATGGAAGCCAAGAGATAATAACAGTTTTAGGAAAAGGAAAGGAATGAGTTGCCTCTTGTAAGTAAGCATTGTGCTAAGTGCCCTGGGAAATATGAAAAAGGAAAAAAAAGGATATTGTCTGATTACTTTATTTTTCAAATACTGTGAGTACTCAAAAGTTGTACTAATGTCTGAAGTCAGAAGTCTTCATGGTTCTTTGTTGACAGCTGCATCTCTAGTTCCTAAGCACAGTGCTCCATGTGTCCTCCTTGGCACCCCCACACCTCTACATCATATATTCGGCAGGGAGGACACAAGAGCAAGAAGCAGGGATGGTATGTATCTGTCAAATGAATGGCACTTACTCTTGAACCAGTAAGAGTAAGCTTTAAAGTCGTATTTCTCAACCTGTTCTAATTAAAACTCTCTTTTAATAAACAAGAAAATCCCCTGCTCCTTGCAGAGAAACTGATATATTTCCTCCAGGGGAACATAATACTTTGCTTTCTTAGAGATTCTGTGTTTTGTGGACCCCTGCCAGCTAATAGCTAACAATGATTATTAGGCAACATTTATTGAGACTATAATATGTTGAAAGCAATGTGCTAAGTGTTTATGGGGATTTAATTCTCACAATGGCACATATTAGATAGAAAATATTATTACCCCTATTTTACAGGTGAGGAAATTAAGGTACATAGAGTTGAAGTGACTGTTGGAAGTCACAGAGCTAATAATTGACAGAGTTCAGATTCAAGCTCTAGTCTGTGACTCTCCAAACTTTATTCATTTCTGTTACAATTATTTCCAGATAGATGATTTTTTAAACAATAGGGCTGATGCTTTTCCAGTTAAAAAACTGTAATGCACTATTATATAGAAAAGTTTAAGTTGTGCATTCCTTTTCCTAGACATTTATTACATCTTTTTATAGTAAATATCTCCTTTTTACTTTCACTTTCCATACAATTACTGCATGAAGGGAATAATAAGCAGCTGTGTCTGTAAAAAACAGAGCTACCATTCACTTCGGGAAAGAAAGTCACTATGTCAAAGGGATACCTGCACCCCCATGTTTATTGCAGCACTATTCATAATAGCCAGGATTCTGAAGCAACCTAAGTGTCCATCATCAAATGAATGAATAAAGAAAATGCTATACACACACACACACACACACACACACACACACACACACACACACACACACAGAGATACTATTTGGCCATAAAAAAATGAAATCTTATCATTTTCAGCAACATGGATAGAACTAGAGGTCATTATGACATAAGCCAGGCACAGAAAGACAAATATCATGTTCTCGTATGTGGGAGCTACAAAAGTCCATCTTGAAGGTAGAGCATAGAACAAGAGTTACCAGAAGCTGGGAAGTGAGGGCTGGGAGGGGATGAAGAGAGTTTTTCTAACGAGCTCAAAGCAACAATTAGCTAGAAGGAATACTTTCTAGTGTTCAATAGCACAATCAGGTGACTGTAGTTAACAATTTATTGTGTATTTCAAAATATCTAGAAGATTCTATATGGTCCCAACTCAAAGATATGACAAATATTTGAAGTTATAGATACCCTAAGTACCCTGATTTAATCATGACATATTGCATGCATGTATCATAATATCACATATACCACATATATATGTACAGTTATTATATATTAATTTGTGTGCATGTGTGTGTTTCTGGTTATTTCTCATTGGGCTTCTATTGAGCCCATCCCCCAAGTGGTGAGCATGGTACCCAAGGTGATTTTTCAACACTTACCCTCTCCCCTTCCACACTGTAGAAGTTCCCAGTGTCTGTTATTCCCATCCTTATGTCCATGTGTACCCAGTGTTTAACTCCCACTTGTGAGAACAGGCAATATTTCAGTTTTCTGCTTCTGTGATAATTAACTTAGATCGATGACATTCAGCTGCATCTGTGTTACTGCAAAGTACATGATTTCTTTTTTTTTTATGGCTGCATAGTGTTCCATGGTGGACATGTACCACATTTTCCTTATCAAGTTCACTGTTGATGGGCACCTAGGTTGGTTCCATGTTTTTGCTTTTGTGAATAGTGCTGCAATAAACAAGTGGAGGTACCTTTTTGATAGAACAATTGATGCTGCTTTGGGTGTATACCCAGTAGTGGAATTGCTGGGTCATATGTAAATTTATTTTTAGTTCCCTGAGAAATCTCCAAACTGCTTTCCACAGGGGCTGAATTAGTTTACATCCCTACCAACAGTGAATGAGCATTTCCTTTTCTCTGCAACATTGTTTTTTGACTTTTTAATAATAGCCATTCTGACTGGTGTAAGGTGGTATGTCACTGTGATTTTGATTTGCATTTCTTTGATGATTAGTGGGATATTAAGCATTTTTTCATATGTTTGTTGTCTGCTTGTATGTGTTTGAGAAGTATCTGTTCATGTTCTTTGCCCACTTTTTAATGGGGTTATTTGGTTTTTCCTGTCAATTTAAGTTCCTTATAGATTATGGATATCAGACCTTTGTTGGACGCATGGTTTGCAAATATTTTCTTCCATTCTGTATGTTGTCTATTAACTGAGATGTTGGTCTGTTTTGCTGTTCAGAAGCTCTTCAGTTTATTTAGGTCCCACTTGTCAATTTTGGTTTTTGCTGCATTTGCTTTTGAGGACATGCTCATGAATTCATTGTCTCGGGTGATGTCCAGGAGGGTGTTTCCTGGCTTTCTTCTAGAGTTTTTTGTGTTTGAATGTGACCATGAAGAGAAAAACTACATAGAAGTAATGAGTGTTTCATGTGTAACAATGTCTTTATTTACAAAACTACAACATTTCTTAATGAAGTATAGTACAAGTACACATTTTAAAATACAAAGCTGTACCAGTGGTTGTTGCATGTTGCAGAGCTAATATCCATCATAATGTTCTATGTTTCAAAAACTGTGCCCTCATTTCTTCCTCCTACTCATCTCTCTTTTTTACAGTCAACTGTATTAAATACCTAGCTCAGACTCCTGCCCCTAAAATTCCTGTATTCCTAACCACTGATCCACTTCATCACTTGCTGCAGGCACAAGGAAAGAGTCAATTATTGATCACTTTATGTCCTACTAAACTTTGCATTAATATCTGAAAGGTGGCTGGGCTCGGTGGCTCAGCCTGTAATCCCAGCACTTTGGGAGGCCAAAGTGAGTGGATTGCCTGAGCCCACAGGTTCGAGACCAGCCCAGGCAACTTGGGCTCATCTCTACGGTACATCAAAAATTAGCCGGGCATAGTAGCGCGTGCCTGAGATTCCAGCTTCTTGGAAGGTTGAGATGGAAGGATCGCCGGATCCCAGCAGGTTGACGCTGGGGTGGCTGTGAGCATGCCACTGCACTCAAGCCTGGGCTACCGAGTGAGACTCCAACTAAAAAAAAAAAAAAAAAAAAAAATCCGAAAGGTAATTAAGTCACCAGAAAACATTGTGAAAAAGACTGGGTGATGTAACCCATAATTGTTTTTCAAGACTAAATCTAGATTATTAAGAACTGACCAATTTAAATTTTGGAAGTAAGACCAAATAAATCACTGTGGCATTTGTTCAACTATTATTTATTGGTTATAGACCACATATCAGGCACTTGTTAGGTACAGAATATTAAGAGATTAGAAAAACTTGATGACTGACTTCTAGGACTGGTATTCTTAAATCATGGTTGGTAGTATATAGATGCTTATAGCCAAAATGTTTTATAAGTATAGTAAAACCCCAGTGTTAAATCTGGTGGGACGAGCATAAATGTTTATTATAGGCTTTCTATAAATAAGAAAGAAATACTGAATCACCGGTTTTATATGCAAATCAATCCCCTTTCTTTAGACAATTGTGCTTTATAGGTTTGATTTTTTCTGTGGTATAATTAAATCTATCAGGATAGGGAAAGGCTTTAACAAGGTTGCATACACATACATACATGTGTGTACATACATATATATTTATTTATATATAAGTTATAGTTTTGTTTGTCTGCAAGTGACACACACACACAATTATGGCATAAAGAAAATAGAAGTTTATTTTTCAGTCATGTAAATGAAGTCCAGAGCTAGGCAGGCAGAACCTCCATAAGTTTCTAGCATGTCAGGGATGCAGGCTAGAATGATCATCTCATTATCTAAGATAGAGTTATTTAATCTCCAGCCATCATGTCTGTGTTCCAGACAGTAGGAAGGCAAGGAACAAACAAGAGTGTGTGTTCCTTCCCTTTTAATGCTGTCTGAAAGTCATACATGTCACTTTTTTTGGTCAGAGTTCCATTCTGGCTCCCAGGCTGGAATACAGTGGCAAAATCATGGCTACCACAGTCTCAACCTGTTGTGCCCAGGTGATCCTTCCACCTAAGCCTTCCAAGTACCTGGAACTACAGGCACATGCCACCATATTCAGCTAATTTTTTTATTTATTGTAGAGACGAGGTCTTGCCAAGTTCCCCATGCTGGTCTTGAACCCCTGGGCTCAGGCATTCCTCTCGCCTTCACTTCCCAAAGTGCTGGGATTACAAGTGTGAGACACCATGCCCAGCACATGTCACTTTTGATTATATCTAGTTGTCAGAACTTAGTCATATGACCTGCACAAGAGACTAAGAAGCACAGTGTTTGGTATGAGTTGCCTTGTGCCCCTCTAAGAGCCAGAGAGTCTTTCAAAGAAGGGGAGATGAGATAGTGAGAACAATTAGCAATCTCTGCCACAGTCTCCCCCATTTAGCCATTCTTCTTGCTGTGTACAGAACTTACCCTCTGAGAGAGGTAACCTTAGTTCTGTCTAGCTACCTTGTCCTCCTATAAGTCCATGATCTCTGGGTGATGCCCTGTCCTTTTCAGGAAGTCCAAGTCTGGCTGTCGGTAGGCTGATGGATATAAACTAAAAAGCAACCCAACCTTCCCAATATAAAATGGAATTGGAATAAGATAATTTTTTAAAACTCTCATTTGAAAAATGGAAGATTAGGAAACATCCATCAACTTTCAGTAGGAATTATGAAATATTGTTTGGTGGGAATCATGAAGACCTTCTGCCCTCGCACTGAAGAACATGCTTTAGTACCCCATCTGATGGCTTCTGGTTTTCTTCTGTGAGAGATAACTCCTTCACTTTTTGTCCTCTTTTGCTCCTGTGCTCAGTGGCCATGTTTGATGTTGTCTTTGAGGGTATGCTCTTATCAGTGTGTTTTTAGAGTTCCTTTTGGTACCAATTTGAACCCTGGAAACTGCTTAAAGAGCTGTATATTAGCTGGCTATGCAGATCATCCTGAATCTTCAGCTGTCCAGTTCCCTCACAAACTTGATGGGCTTCTAGTCTGTTTCATGTCAGTTCCATGAACAAGTATAGCCAAAAGTCTTATCTGGACATAGTTTTGAACTTCAAGACTCTGCCTTTTATGTACTGGCCTCTGTTCTCTGTCCCTCTCTCCTCCTCTGAACTTGATGACTCCCTTGAGGCCATCTGAAACACTGAATCCACTTTCTGCCAGGAAACTCAACCAATATATTATGGGCACCAATCTTCTGAGGTGACTGTGGCCAATGCTTGTAATTACTTTACTTGGCTTTTTCAGACCTGCTGCCTTCACAGGACTCTCAGTGTAATTTGATTATAATTCACAAGGAGAGATGTTTTCTTAGCAAAACTTTTCTTAAATCAAGCTTGCAACCAACTAGCCCTAGTCTGAGTTCTTTGTTGCCAAGAGCAATAAGAAGGAGCCAGCTAATATATAAAATTCTGAATTTGTGTAACACCTCTACACCTATAGTCTTAATTAACCTTGTCTTCCAAGGTTCAGTAGAGGACAGTTTAACCAAATATTTTGCCAGCATATAACATTAATTAGCTTTCTAGCCTGCAATGTGAGTCCTTGCTACCTGCTGCCCAGCTAAACTAATGTACTTTTAGGTTCTCTCACATATAGTGTATCCTATTTTAGAAGGATTGATTTGGACTGTGGATGACCAGAAACATGTAATAATGTCTCAAACAAGATAGCCGTATATTGCTCCCTCACATTAAAAAAAAAAACAAAAAAACAACTAGAGGTAGCAATCTTGTGCTGGTGGGATGGTCCATAGTATCAAGGACTCAGGAGTCTGTCTAGTTGTTCAACTATCCTCAGCAGAGTTTCTTTCTTTCTCATGGTCCATGATGGCTACTTAATATCCAGCCATCAAATCTGCATGGCAGCCAGCCAGAGGGAGAAAGAGTTTAAGAACTTTATACCCCCTCCCTATCTTGAAAGTTACTATTGTGGAAGTTGTATATGGCACATCCTCTTATATCTCATTGATTAGAACATGGCCATTCCTAGCTGCAAGGGAAGCTGGAAAATATAGCAATTCTTTCAGGCATTTGGGTGTCTAGTTCAAAATCTATTTCTATGGAAGATGAAGTGAATGGATATGGAGAGGCTACCACAAATCTCTGCCACAGCATGTACTCTCAAAAAGTTCTCATGTTGCAATTTAATAACTTCCCCTAAAAAGAACTGAATTTATATCATACTTCTAATTCTAAGTAGTTAATTTCGCTTGAGTTTTATACATGGCTGCATCAATATTTGGTTTTTGTTCTTGGTGATAAAGGTTTCATTTTTTAAAAATGTATATCCAAGGCCAGGCTCAGTGGCTCAGCCTGTAATCCCAGCACTTTGGGAGGCTGAGGCGAGTGGATTGCCTGAGCCCATGGGTTCAATACCAGCCTGGGCAGCTTGGCGAGACTTCATCTCTATAATAAATAAAAAATTAGTCAGGCATGGTAGCACGTACCTGTAGTTCCAGCTACTTGGAAGGCTGAGTTAGAAGGATCACCAGACCCAGAAGGTCAATGCTGGGGTGGCCGTGGGTGTGCTACTACACTCCAGCCTGGGCAGCAGAGTGAGACTCCAAATCAAAAAGAAAGTGTATTTCCACTAAAACAACCTCACAAATTAAGCAGTATTTTGACAGATTATCAGTTGTCTATTTTGAGTGACTGTTAGAAAATACCATTTGAAGCCGGGCTCGGTGGCTCAGACTGTAATCCCAGCGCTTTGGGAGGCTGAGGTGAGTGGATTGCCTGAGCCCGCGGGTTCAAGACCCACCTGGGCAACTTGGCGAGACCTCATCTCTACAATAAATCAAAAAATTAGCCGGGCGTGGTAGCATGTGCCTGTAGTTCCAGCTACTTGGAAGGCTGAGGCGGAAAGATTGCCGGAGCCCAACAGGTCGAGGCTGCAGTGGCTGGAAGTGGCCACTGCACTCCAGTCTGGGTGACAGAGTAAGAAAAAGAAAATACCATTTGATGCAAGACTTAAAGAATCAGGAATCAGGCCAGGTATGGTGGCTGATGCCCATAATCCCACCACTTTGGGAGACCGAAGCAGGAGGATTGCTTGAGCCCAAGAGTTCTAGACCAGCCTGGGAAAAATACCAAGATCTCATCTCTACAAAAAAGTAAAAAAATCAGCCAGATGTGGTTGTGCATGCCTTTAGTTCCAGCTACTTGAGAGACTGAAAAGGGAGAATTGCCTGAGCCTAGGAGGTCGAGGCTGCCGTGAGCTGTGATCATGCCACTGCACTCCAGTCTGGGTGACAGAATAAAAGCCCAACTCAAAGCAAGCAGAAAAACAGAAAAGAAGAATCAGGAATCAATGTCACCTCAGTTTTCTCATATTCTGGATTTCCTGTTTATGAGGATGCATGTGACAGTTGCCGCAGCCTCATGATAACTTCCCTTTGTGGCTCTGTACCATCTAGAACATATTCCTTTTCCCATTACTTTCATCGTCCAAGACTAAAACACAGATACAAGTCTTCACATGTTTCTTCACTATTTCCAGTTCAAGATGCCCAGTCCATTGGAGTTAGCGTGCTGCCTGAATTACTACATAGTTTCATGTTAGAACAGAAGAAATGGAGAGGAGAAAATCACGTTTTTCTTTTATTTCTTTCTCTTGTTCCAACCTGGTGTTCCCTCTGCTTTGTGTGTGGTTATTTGAATGCTTTTATTTATTTTATATGTTATAGATTATTAAGGGAATTTTCTTCTTGTAAACCTTTTAACTGATTTTGATGAATGAGATCAGTGGTTTCTTGTTAGTACCTTTACAGAAGCAAACAGGCTGGACGTGGTGGCTCAGCCTATAATCCCAGCACCTTGGGAGGCCAAAGCAAGAGAATTGCCTGAGCCCAGGGGTTCAAGACCAGCCTGGGCAATTTGGTGAGACCTCGTCTCTACAGTAAATCATAAAAACTAGCCAGGCGTGGTGGCATGCTTCTGTAGTTCCAGCTACTTGGAAGGCTGAGGTGGAAGGATCGCCTGAACCCAGCAGGTCAAGGCTGTGGTGGCCGCGAGAGTGCCATTTCACTCCAGCCTGGTTGACAAGAATGAGACTCCAACTCAAAAAAAGAAAAAAGAAGTAAACAGATTTCTGTTATTTAGAGAAGATTGCTTTTAGTCTAACTGTGTAAATAAGAACAAACATTGAATTTCTTTTAGAAAATACTGTTTTAATTCAACTGTCCAATAATGACTTTTTCCTAAACTTTTCCTAATCTATTTTGGTCTAGCCTTTTATTTGTACCATCGACAAAATATATTCTTATTTTTGAGGGTTTTTTTCCCTTGAAAAAAAATTATTTCATTGTCCATATTTTTATGATTTTTATCAACAGCCTGCTCGTTTAGGTTCCTTTCTTTTTTCCTTTTTAAATAACTTGTGCTCTCAAGAATTGTGGTATAATTCAATTTTTGAAGAGGTTATTCTACTTTTTATAAAGTCAGGTTCCATCTTAAAAACTTTCTTAGTGGTAATCTCCTACATTAATACGCTCAGTGCTCTCAAATAATTATATTAATTACTACTACTTGTTAAGCACTTAAGTATACCAAGTCAAATTGACCTCTGTATATGAACTCATTCAGTTCTTGCAGCAACCCTGTAAGGCAGGATCCCAGTGAGACCCTGTTGTTGTCCACATTTTGTGGATGAGGAAAGTGAAGAACAAAGAGCTTGAGGTGGCACAGAGAGCAGGTGCTAGAGAAGAATTTGAACCCGGGTTGCCTAGTGCCAAAGCTGGTGCTTTTTAGCAATTGTGCTGCACAGTGTCACATGCTGTGCTATAAATCAGTGCTGCTCAGAGATTGGCCTACAGATTGGCACTGCTTTGCAGACTTTTTGTCATTACTCTACAGCAAGATCACTGCCGAAATTGAAGGTAGACACTTAGAAACTGTTATAGTAATTTGACATTCCCAAGGCATCAAATTTATGATATGGTTTTTAGTAATTTACTTGTATTATGTTTTAGAAAAAGAATCAGTCCATACAATTTTTAGGGGGAAGGGAAACTGGTTATTCACTGCAGATAGTTCAAGAAGCACTGCTCTAAATAGAGATCCTTTTATGGCTGTCAGGTGCTTTTACATTTAAAATCATACTCAATTTTTACAATAATCCTGCAAAGTATGTGGAATTGTTCCTATGGTTTTTTGTGTTTTTTTGTTTGTTTGTTTTTTGAATTGGAGTGTCACTCCATCGCCCAGACTGGAGTGCAGAGGCATGCTCCCAGCCACCGCAGCCTCGCCCTACTGGGCTCCAGCGATCCTTCCGCCTCAGCCTTCCAAGTATCTGGAACTACAGGTGCGCGCTACCATGCCTGGCTAATTTTTGATTTATTGTAGAGACGAGGTCTTGCCAAGTTGGCCAGGTGGGTCTCGAACTCCCGGGCTCAGGCAGTCCACTCGCCTTGGCCTCCTAAAGTGCTGGGATTACAAGCTGAGTCACCGAGCCCAGCCTGTTCCTATGTTTTAGGCTGGAAAATCAAAAATCAAAGAAGGGACATATTTGGTGGATCTGGAATTCAGAGTCTGCTCCTTCTTCTGTTTTATGCTGTCCCTGGTGACATATCGGAACATTTAATTACTTATGTAAAACTACTTTCAAGGTATTGTAGTTTGTTTGTTAACTGCATTTATAAATGATAGCTTACATTGAAAAAAATAAGAATTCCCAAAAAAGACTTCTTAAACCTACAGAGAATAATACATCCATTTATTAATTCTTCGATATGATTTTTATTGTGACTAATCATAGGCAGTTTTTTAATGTTTATTGGCAGCCCTAATTCCACTTATTACTAAATATTTCTACTCTTAGAATGTAAAACTCAGATCTTTTTATTTTTTTTTTTTGCTGCTGCTTTTAATTGTAATGTCAGAAAGTTAGTTTCCTGATTTGTAAAACAAAAAAGGTGAACTAATTTAAATTCCAATCTAGCTCAAATCTTCTATAGTGATTTTCTTTCTTTTCTTAGCTTTCTCCAGATGAGTTTGGTCTTTTCTGCTTTGAGTTATCACTGTCCTCCAGAGCACCTTTATGGAGACTGAATCGACATCTGTGCCACCACGCGCTTCCCTCCCCCCACCCACCCCCTCCAAAAAGTCCACTGATTTCCTCCTCCACCTTCCCCGCCTTCTGTCTGCTTCTTGAACCTCTGGAACCTGGTTTCTGCTCACTCTCCTTTCCTGTATCTGCTCTTGTTAATTCCTAATTGTGGACTCTGACAGGCAGTCTTCCATCTTTATTTTTCCTTTCTTATGTTGGCCACCCCCTTCTCCTTGAATCAATCAATGTCAATGAACCAGTGCCCTCAGCCCCAATATGTCTGTCTGTCTGACTGGCTTGTGTCTCTCAGGCACTCAACGAACCAACCAAACCAGAAGCACAGTGTTTTTGGACTTCTCTCTTACCTTCTCCTACTCAATCTAAACTGCCACCAAGTCCCGTCAAATGTGGTCTTCTAATGACTCCAGTCTGTCTTCTTTATACCAACTCTCACTGCCCTCCTTGTAAAAGTATAAGTGGAAAGTTCTCCTGAATCGTGTTGCCTCCCAAATCTCTTAACTCCGGACACGATTCTTCCCATCTACTCTTCACTTTATTGCCAGAAATTTTCTTTCTAAAATAGAAACATTGTATTTCTTTGATCAAAATTCTTTCATAGCTCCCTAGTGCTTATGATATAAGAAACAGTCACTCAGCAGTTATACCACCTACTGCTTACTGACTTGCACTATATACGAGGAATTGTGCCAAGTATTTTACATAGATAACCTCCTTATAGATTATCTTCACCATGACACATACCACATTGGTTTGTTTTATTATATGCATGTACCTGCCCCTAGAGACTCCCCCCAGGACTCTCTGAGTCTTTTTATGTGTATATTTTCAGCACTTAGTAAGTGCCTAAAACATAAACCCGTTAAATCTTTGTTGAAAGAAGTGTTTCTGTTACTGTCATAAATAACTTGTATAGTAGTCTGACAATTAAGTTCGCCAACTATCCTAGAAAAAGTGCGAGGATACATACCCCATTGCAGAATATTTCTGTAGTCACCTTTGAAGTACTCCTCTTGGGAAGCCATGCTCCAACACCAGCATCTAGTCCACCCATCAAAGCTATTTTGGAACTCTTTTCTTGAATGACCATCAGAGCTGTCATCTTGTTACCCTTGATGTCCTGAATTAATGTTATCAAAAGGTCTTCCTTTCGGTATTTCCCTTATCTTTGGGTAAAGAAAAAAGTCATTGGGGGCCAAATGAGGTGAGTAGGAAGGGTGTTCGAGTACAGTTATTTGTTTACTTACTAGCTAAAAACTCCTTCACAGACAGTGCTGTGTGAGCTGGTGCATTGTTGTGATGCAAGAGCTCTTTCAGGACCATTTTTGCACATACCTTTCTCATGCCAAGATTTTCAGTTAAGAGTTTACTAACTTTCTCTATCAATGTTTATTTGGTCTGCTATGCTTCTCACAGTCAGCCAATTATTTTGACACACAATTTGACAAATTTGTACAGTGTTTTCATCAGTTCTGCTTGTTACTGGCCATCCTAACCTCTCTTCATCAGTGACACTTTCTCTCCCCTCAGAAAATCATTTAACCCATTTGTACACTGCTATTTTCTTCATGGCATTATCCCCATAGACTTGGACTAACTTGTTCCTGATTTTACTTCCACGCTTGTCAAGTTTAACAAGAAATTTAATGTTTGTTCATTGCTTTAATTAAAATTCTGACATTCTCGCAACAGCACACAAAAACACAACAATAATGAACGCCACTCAGCAAGACTGACCACCACACGTCGACATGAACACAGCTGTGAGACACTGATATACCAAGGTTATGAAACCTTACCGAGTTATTTGTACAAGGCTGCCAGAGTAAGTGCAGGGTGAGAAGTTAGAGAACTTAATTGTCAGACCTCATATATAGAATCTGGAGACTTAAGAATCTTGTAGTAGAAGGTAGTAGACTCCCACAGAAAGTACAGCAAAGACTTTGCTGGCTTGGGCAGAATGCTAGTCTCGGGTCAAGGGAACCAGACCCTTCTCACCCCGTATTGCCCCCTCTTAAAAGTGCTTAGGAATGCATTATTGCCTAAATGTCGCAAGATTTGGTGAATGATTCAGTTCAGTTCCTACAGCCTGCTTCTGTGAGCTTCACACCTCCATGCAACATATTTTAAGGCAAAAACAGTTGAGTTCTGCAGAAAATAGACTCAAAAAGTAGACTGCCTTCCTAACTCTGGTTTGTCTAATTCTCCACTGCTGACTCTTCGCTAAAAAACAGTGGTTTCATTCTTCTTCTAAGATACCTTGTTCTCTCAGGCTATTTTGTATTTCTTAAATAATAAACCTTTACATAGCATTGGTATCTCATGTTTAGCAGCAAAAATTGTCCCTTTTTTTTAGCTTGGAAAATATAGTTTATTTAGAAAGTAAATTAGAGAGACAGAGAAGAGTCACCTCCCAAGGTAGGGGAGGGGGCCAAAGCTTAGGAAAACATGGTAACCATCATTCAAAGAGCTACATGGTCAGACCAGAGCTTAGCAAAACAATGGCCCCCAAATTGTTCTTAATTTCCTTTCTTGGATGCTTAATTTAAAATATATAAAAATTTAATTCAACCCCTCCATTGCTGAGATGTTTTAAGGGGTATAAACTGAGGTCAAGTTACCAATAGGAATTTGACATTTCTATGAATAAGAATAATATTGAGTGTTACAAAAGCTAATATAGAATTGCAGGGGCTATCAAGCTCTGTGCTTGAGGCCATAAATTGATTGCCAGCAGGGGTCAAACAGGGGGCTCTGCTTTCTCTCTGTGCAGTCTCCCTTGAGTAAACCATTGCAGTATTTGGTACACCAGCAGAAAGGGCAGTGTGAATTTATACCTTCCTCAATACAAATTGCTGGAATATTCACCTCTTAGAGAGGCGTGGATTAATAGCACTTCTTATTTAATAACTAAACATGAAGTCCAAGGTTATTTTTCTAGAAATAATATCAAGCCAAGGGAAATCAATTTAATAATTTAGTCAAGTGTCTGCAGTTGGGCTGTGTTTGGGCCACACTGGTATATATGTGGACAGGGTTATATTTCTGTTTTTTGCTACAAGTGCTCCTATGAAAATGAACTAGTTGGGTACTAATTTACATAAAACGAAGTGCTAATACCAAAGTTGATTATTAAAGTACAAATAGGTATATGTGACAATTTTCACTGATATCTATTTTATGTCATCTTACTGGAAGGTATTCTTATAAAAATGAAATTCCCTTAAGTATTAGGATAAGCTTCTGCCTAAGTAATACATATTATGTTAAGATATTTGCCTACTGTCTTGCAAATATTGTTACACTGGGTGCTATTTGTAAAATTAACTGTTTTAGAGCAGAACAAACCTTTAACCTTGGCATAAAATTAAATAATGTAAGTTTTTACATTATTAGTTTGTTTCCAATCATTACTTTTTATTCTTTGTTACGGTAGTGTTTTTCTTTGTGAAGGTAGGGAATAACTCTTTTTTGTTCTGCATTTCCTCACAGGTTATTTAAATGGATTTATTTCCTCCTATAATGTAAGTTTGTTTTCTTAGTGGTAAAACAAGAATATACTAGGCCCACCTTGTTTTTCCTCCTTTGCTTTCTCCTCTGTCATCCTCCTCATTTGTTGGGGGGGGAGGGGGGTGTGTGTTTAACTAATTGATTTCTATTGTCCCAGCTACTGAGTTATTCCTTTTCTATCTTTCTTTCTCTATCTTATTTTTAAAAGAAATTATTTCTACAGGTTCCCATGTGTTACAACAGTGCAAAGGTGTTGCTTTCTTTTCTTTTTTTTTTCTTTCTAATTAAGATCATTTATAGTATTCTTTCTCCTGCTGTATCAGGCTATGTGTATAGAATTGGAGTTCCTAGAGGAGTTTTGTCTTGCATTAGAAAACAAAATTGAGGCTGTATAACATAAATATTAATGGTTTAGGCTATGATTAGATATATGAAATTTAAATAATACCTTTCCCAGAAGTCTCAGGAGGTCACTCAGATGTAGCTGCAGCCTGTAATTCTGCTGTTGTGAATGATTAACGATTGTCATGTATCATGTGTATTACTGTGGTTTTTGAAAAATTTTTTCTTGGTTAATTGAATGAACATAGGAATCAACATCCATACAGCAATAGGCAAAATATACTTGATTTAAGTTTATCCTTCAAGATGTTTTATATGCCAACAGGCCACTAGGAGCTGCTAAAACAGTATGGCCATTTAATTTACTTTTTTCAACTAACATTGAGGAAAGAATCTTGAAAGTTACTTCCAGGTTAATTTTTACCTTTTTACTTTTATCAGAGCATTGTACTTATACCGTCATTGTCTCTTTTTTTTTTTTCTTTGTTACCTAATAAATATTTTATCTCCAAAGTAAAAATCTTTTCTAACACCAGTGTCCTAAATGATACTGTTTAGAAGTTGTAGGCCGTGTGTGGTGGCTCAAACATGTAATCCCAGCACTTTGGGAGGCCAACGCGAAAGGATTACCTGAGCCCGAGGGTTCGAGACCAGCCTGGGCAACT
Organism: Tarsius wallacei; assembly: GCA_963574415.1. Classification (NCBI taxonomy): domain Eukaryota; kingdom Metazoa; phylum Chordata; class Mammalia; order Primates; family Tarsiidae; genus Tarsius; species Tarsius wallacei. Next base: position 28,102 of record CAUYQG010118510.1, on the reverse strand, counting down.
TGGTAAGACCTCGTGTCTACAATATATAAAAAAATTAGCTGGGCGTGGTAGCATGTGCCTGTGGTTCTGGCTACTTGGAAGGCTGAGGTAGAAGGGTCGCCTGACCCTGGGGTAGCTGTGAACATGCCACGGCACTCCAGCGTGGGCGACAGAGTGAGACTGACTCAAAAAAAAGAAGTTGTAGAAGCTGTGGTGCTAACCCTGTTAGAATCAAATTTTTCTCTTGTGCCTTTTTTTCACTCTTTTCTCCAAAAAGGAAAAAAATTGAGGTATAAGATACATGTTTTTGCCAGTTTAATTAGCGTGATCATGAGCATGTGGAATTAGAGGGCAGCTTAGAAGGTCTTCCTTCATTTTCAACTGCCTGGAGAAGTTAATTTTTTTTTTTTTTAATCTTTTTCTCATATGTTTGATGACCAGGTCAGCCTCTGGTTTTCCCTAGCATTACCTGGCTGCCGTAAAACACTTGTTTTCTCAAAATGTTAGACAGAAATATATGTTGATTACATTAGAAATAACCCCATATTGTCAGCTACTTTTTGCTGTTTTGGACAGAAAGGAACCCTAGTGGAGTTCACAGGTACTATTATATAAATAAAAATGAAAAGCCAAAGAAAGAAAGCTAAAGCTATCATATGAAGTCAGCCACTTAGGTAGAGAGGTACTAAAGTGAGATATTGTCCAAATTTTATTCCAAGCAAGAACTTCTGTATGGGAGTAATCAAAAGCAGAATATAATTTAGCCTAGTAATTGAGAGCACAGGCATAGGGTCAGATAAACTGATATACAAATTAGATTGATAGACAGATTAAATCCTGCCTGCCTTTGTGATATGGACCAAGTGTCTTAGCCTCTTACCTTGCTTGTCTGTAAAATGAGGACAGTTATACTCTTTCTTTAAAGTTTTCGTGAGAATTAAGGGCCATGATATGTGTTAAGATGGGCTTAGCACAGTCCCTGGAAAGCACTCATTAAATGATTGCTGCTGCATTTTCGTCTAGTAATAGTAATAATAATGACAAAATCAATACCCACAATACAGAACAGAGTCAATAAATGATACTTAAAGGATAAAGACAAAAATCTGTTGCAGGTGGAAACCAACACTCATGGCCCATTTAATCTAATATATGCAAAAAAAGTATAGAGGAAGAAAAACATCTTGAAAATACTTTTCTGTTTTATTTTTTTCTACAAGCTTTTATAAAATGTCCCGTTAAGTTGAAAATATAGTTTAGTGATCAGAACTCACCCAAAAGATTGAGAAAACAGATGAATATGTAATAGATACATAGTAATTGATGTACACTAATGTCTCTAAGAATGATGCTATCAATGATGGCTGTCATAATTGTCATTACTATTTCTAGACCTTGTTTTCTTTTTCATCTGTTCTAAGGTAGCACCCTCACCCTTAATTCAAAACCCAGTAATGCCAGCCCTCCAAACATTTCAGTATTTCCTCTTGTAAACCCTTTTTTCCTGGGACACCTCGCAGTCCTTGTCACTGGTGGTTCATTTTGTATGTGGTCATTCTGTTTGAAGTGCTGTTGGATGATAATGCCTGGAAACTTATCTTTCTGAATTATAATTTGCATGTGGTGGGGATCTTTAGTGTCTGAAAGCAAAAGAAGAAATAGCAGAGAATAGGTTAGGAACCCTGAACAGCCAGTGTACAAGATAGTTTTGTTCAGGAAGAAATTTTAGCCACAGCAGCCCCTGAGCAGAAGTTGTGTTTTTAGAACAGATTCGCCAACACATTTTATCAAAACTACCAGGATATGGAATGGTGATGACTCCTAGCAAGGCCTACTCTTTTTCAGGTCCCCAGGTATGAAATTTAGTTGCATTTAAACATCAGAATTAGTTATCGTATCATCAGAGAGTGTTAAACGTTGTTTCATTCCAGTTTGTTTAAAAATAAAGAATGTTTGTTCCAAGTTGCTCTACAGGTTCATGCATAGCCACAGAGTTTATTTTGAGCTATGCAGTAAAGTACCTTCCCAATTCTCATAGATTGGCTGCTGTCCAGAGGCCTGAGTGGTGTAATAACTTTCAGTTAATTCTAAACAATAGATTGTGGTGGGAACTCGGCTAAGTGGCGGGTTGACTGTACCCAAACTGTTGATTTAAGTTGTCAAGGAAGCTTGACTCATGCCTAGCCTAACACCAGTTAGGGTCAGTTGGCTAGTGTAAACCATTACCAGTAAACTATGCTTCTTTGGTATGTGAGCAGGAAAGGGGTAAGCCCTGTGGTCATAGTCTCCCTCCTCGAGCTCACTGCAGACCCCACTGCCTGGCTGTGAGGCAATTTGTGACTTTTGCTGTGCTGAGACTTACGTCTCTTCATCCCACTCACACGTGTCACTGGTCATCTAGCCACAGGCCTTAGGGAACTGCCAATAAATGTCGTATGTATTTTGTGTAGCTTCTATTTATTTCTAACTTTGGTTGGTGATATTTACTAGGAAATGCATTATTACTCACTGTGTCATCATCCACTTATGTATGGCACTTCATGCTTTTCATAGAGTACTCATACCTGTTCAATATATTCTGGGCTAGGGCAGGAATCACATTGTATCAGCATTAGTCACTCCTGTTACCCTTTGGTTAGATCATTTGGGTTAAATACTGATTGGAAGAGTGATCTCAAGTTGAAGGCATGAGGATACATGCAGGGAAAACAGTAACAGTTTGTTTAATGTGAGGTTTTTTTTTAAAGTTTGAAGATAAATGTTTCTCAATTCATAATCTAATGTTTCTTTTCTACTATTAACCTTTGATCATCAGAAGCAGCAATTTATTTTTATTTAAAATTTATCCACACATACAAATTGAAAATTGTTACCCCTTGGATACTAGCTTAAATTTATTTACCTGAGGTGATTTAAAGCTCATATATCAGTATATTTGTTTCAGTAGTTCAGATTATAGGATACCTTAAATTATTAAAGTGTATTTTATCCTATTTTATCTTAGAGTTGTGGAGTACATAGGAGATTTACTATATAAGTAAATTGTGTGCAAGTGAGATTTGGGCTTCTCACGAGCCCTCTCTCCTTCTGCTAGTGGACCTGGTACCCAGTGTGTGGTTGTGTGCCCCTTTTCCCTCCTCCCTCGTTCCCTCCTTTAGCAATGTCCAGCGTCTATTGTTCCCACCTTTGTGCTCGTGTGACCGGTGATCAGGGCCTGCTTATGAATGAGAACATGCAGTATTCAGTTTTTTTGTTTCTGTGATGTTCGTCGAATGATAGGCTATCTTAATTTATTAATGAGGTACTATGAAGAACTGAGCCAGGGAAGGCGATTGAAGGTGACTGTAACCTTACACTCTCCTGTTAGTACCTGGCTCAGAGTCTCAGGAAACCTTGGGGGCAGTGTTTTGATATGAATTGCCTTTTTGTTCTTTCTGTAAATTAGTTTTTGGTATGGAAAGCCAGAAAGTTCAAGTCCTTTAAGTGCATAAGCCAAGTGGTTTTGTTTTGTTTTCCCATATTCCCTGTCAGACTTTGTACACTTATCCCTTTCCTTTTATAATTTTGAAAGTCTCCAAAGTCTCGCTTAAATGATACGCTTTTCAGTTGTGGATGGTTCCATTTTCTAATGTCTATTTTGTCTTCAAGAACTGCTAAAATTTTTCCTGATTTTTGTTTTACTTTCCAACTTGGTTCTCATTTATCTTAGAACAGAGTACAAATTTTCTCTGAGAATAGAAACAAACAGAGTGGCACAATATATTTTTTATTTACATCATATCCATTTAGCATTTTCATGGCAAAATGGGAACAAATTCATCATGGCTCTTTCATCGTTTTCTATTGTGCCATTCACTTTAGTGGGGTACGTTAGTTACTCACCTGGTGTGACATGGGAAAGGAAAGTTGCATTTGTTTTTCTTTGATTTATATAATGTTTTTACATGAGGAGAAAGTGTCCTCAGTTGACGAAAGTTTCATGAGTGTTAATTTGTGGCATTTCCTTTTTTATTAATTTGTAAATGAATATGTGATAGAGATAGTAAAATAACAAGGTTTTGGCAGTTATATTTTAGCCAAGAAAATAATAAGAAATTTATATGTTCTTATAGCTGCTAGATTATACTTTATTATTATGAGATGAGGATGAACTTTAGAGATGAGTCATTAAAAAGTATAAGTATTAGAAGCAATTTTCTATCCTGGGACAAAGTATAGACCAGTTTGATAGGTGGCATGAGCCTGTGCAGTGGTGACTTATTTATAGAATGTATTTATACCTGCACTCAGGAATTGAAGCAGTTTACACAGAAATATGTGAGATATAAGATTTTTTAAAATGCCAATTAAAGAAATCAAAGAAAGGGCAAAATTAATATAGGAAAAATGAAATGATTTCAGTGGTAACATTACCATCAAAAATACTTTCCCTAAATCTCATAACTTACTAGACTTGGACTCCATATTGATTCACAGACTTTTTAGACTCTAGTACAAAGAGAGACATATTATCAGTTACATGATTTACAATCTGTAAGATTGAAGTGTCTGAGACCACAAACACAGCTGTTCCTAGTACTGAGATTGTAGCAAAAATTTTACCTGTGGCCCTTTTTGTGGCACTTCGTGTCCTCATCACTGGGTACCTGGGAGCTGCTTTTCTTTCTTCCTCACTGTAGGTGAGAGAGTACCAAGTCACAGTTCAGAAAAAGTTCAGGTACAAAGTCTTCCCACAGCATAGCTTAATTCAAGAGCAAATTTAAACCATCTAGAGGAATTGATGGACCCTGCATCCTTTAGCCAGTCATCTGCTGTTTCTCACTTGATAGTTATCTGAACAGTATCTAGAATAAAAATGTATTTTGTTGCCACAGGCTTAAAAAAAAATCCACTTGTCTGATAATAACCTTCATCAATTCTCATAAAGTTGATATGAAAGAAATCATTTTAAAATTGGTTCTGGTAAATTGTGGTTTGTACAGTCAGTCACCTCTTCCCCATCTTTTCTCCTCCCCAAACTTTTCTTGGCTTTTTTGCAATGTAAAAGTGGGCTAAGATATTACCTTTATCAGTGTAATTAATAGTGAAATACTGTTTTTCTTATTAAACATTCCCTTATCAATATACTTTGCTATAAGTTTTAGTTCAGCTTTTCTTAAAGGCTTGTATGTCCACTCTAGTTTTTTGTTTTGGTTTGCTTTTGCTTGTTTTTTTCTTAATTGTTATAATCATATTTAATCAAGTTTTAAAGAAATGCAAAAGTAAAGGAATATTCCTGTTTTTCTCATTCTAGAACTTTCAAGCCATCCCATCTGACTTCTGTTTCCTTTTAGAAATATGTAGATTTTAATTTATTTATTTGTAATGAGCAGTGAAATGAAGGTGGACAAAAACACAGAACCTAAGCTGTTATTTTCTCTAGTACTTTTTTAAAAGTAAATTTAGGTGCTCTAATCACTCTCTTTAAAATAAACAAACAGTAGAGTGACTTTATATACCTCTGCCACTCTTTCTAGCTGTAAAGAAATGTATCAGGAGAAAGAAAGCTCCATTCCAAACTTCCCTGAAGCTTGCTTATTCTTCTGCTTGCTTTTTATTATGGACACAGAACAACTTTATAAGAAAAAAGACTACAATAAGTGTTAAATTTCAACTATCTGTATTGTTCTCTGAATTCACAACTGAATGCCCATTCATTTGTATTCCATTTCTCCCATCATTGTTTTGAAGGCACATTTTGGTGATTCAATCTTGTCCATGTATTTATCATTTTTTAGAGGTTATGTAACATTTTATTTGCATGCTTTTCTCTGCTTAATCATTTCTTATTGTTAAACATTTGGATTATTTTCAATTTCTACCTATCATGTAAAGTGTGTCTATGAATTCTTCTTTTATTTGAGGTGGAGACCATAGAAGCAAGTTAGAATTAATTAAATATATATAATTTTGCAGCTAATATATTAATGTTAGATAATACAAAACTATGGTAGAGTGCAGTTGTATTTTTTTATTCTGTAGTTTCATTGTAAATACACTGTATATCTTTATATATTCAAAATACAGTGTATAATTTTGCTCAATTTGTGGGAATCTTTTTGAAATAGGCTGTGAAGGCATTTGACTGAGAGTTAAAAAACAAATTTTTATCGGTGTTGAATTGGAAAAATTGACTGTCTCTTTCACGTCAATTTGAGTCTCATCTTTTGAATGAGAGAACTAGCTTAAACAAACTCCGAGGTTCTTCTTTGCTCAGAAATATTATCATTTTAGTAACTTGCTATACAGCTGTACTATTTTAAATAATTATACAGGTTTATTATTGCATTTTTGCTTTTATGATATATCCTTGGCCTTATCCGCAACTTTCTTAGTGCTGAGTCACAGTCAGGAGGGCAACAATCAATGTTTTTATTATTCCTGTGAGAAAACGCAGACTTTTATGATGCTTTTTCCAGGAATTCACTGTGGAGAAAAGTGGAGACTGCTTTTATTTGAAACCAGACACATTTGAGGTCTTAACTAAAGTTGTTATCAGATAAAATTGTTTCCTTCCCAGATACTTCATGTTATTTGATTTTCTTTATCTGTTATTAGACATGACTTTGCAAATTATTTTGTCCATTTACGACAATGACTAACTGCCAGACAGTGCTCAGAAATCTCCCAGTGAGCTTCAGCCCTCCCCGGGTTCTCCCTTTCCTCTTCTTTATCCTTGTCATGAACTCTCATCACTTGACCACTCCCGATTCTCCAATTTTCTGGCTTCCACCTGGCCTGGACCCTGTGGTCTCCTGCATTAGTGGTGCCTTTCATAACACCTTGGCATTCCTGTACTTCCAAACCTACTCATCTCCCCTGCCATGGCCCTACCACAAGCACTGACTTTCCCCCACTCCAGATTGCTAAATGTGCTTGTCGAAGCCTGGCTGAAACTTTACCAAAGGAGCTGTGTTATTTCATCTCCAGTGAGCCCTTCTTGCTGTCCTTCAGTCTGTTTTCCTTTTTGTTCCATTCCTCCATACTTATATTAGCCATATCAAATCATCCTCATCCACTTCAAGTATAATACTCCAACTTTGCTTAACCTATTCTCAGCAGCATGATGGGGCCTCCCAACAGGAACAGCCTCAACTTCCCTTCTTATCAACCTCAAAGTTCAATTAATACACTGACCGTTGTCTCCATCATTCCTGCCTAACAAGCTGTCCCTCCCCTCTTCAGCCAACTGAAGTAGACACTAATAGACAGTGCTGTCATTTGAATGTCCCCTCCAAAATTCGTGTTGAAATTTAATTGCCATTGTGGTGGTATTAAGAAGTATGGGAACGTGAAGAGGTGATCAGGTCACGCAGACTTTCCCCTCACGAGTGGATTAATGCTATTACCACAGGAGTGGCTAGTTATTATGAGAGTTCGGCCCCCTTTTTCTCTCTGTCTTGAGCACTCACTTGCCCTCTGTCTTCCACCATGGGATAATATAACATGAAAGCCCTCACAAGATAGCAGCACCATGCTTTTGGACTTCCCAGCCTCCAGGACTGTGGGCCAAATAAACTTCTGTTATAAATCCTCCAGTCTATGGCGGTCTGTTACAGCTACAGAAAACGGTCTAAGACAGGTGGAGAGGTCATATATAAGTGGTAGTGACAGATCTGGAGATATCAGTGTTGACCATGGTCTGGAAAACAGAATTAGTTGAGAGGAGAGCCTGTGCTGAGTCAGCAAAAAGCTTTGGCCCAGGATCTGAGGTGGAGCTTACTAGGCCCAGAGTGCTAAGTAGAGCCAGAGAGGAAGAAATAAGGGTGGACTAAATACAGGAACTTTGAGGAATCCACAAATAAAGCAGGAAGGCCCAGGTAGTAGGGAATCTGAAGGAACCTGGTGTAATAGGGTCATCTGGATAAAATGGAGTCACTACAATAAATGGAATCCTGAGGGGTTATATCAATAAAATACCTTGTCTGGAATGTTGAAAGAAATTCCTAGTTGGTTTTTATTACCCCCAACTCTGGCTTACCTCCTATATTTCCAACAATAATAATACCATTTAAGGGTTTGCTCTGTGCCAGGCAGTATCTTAGAACTATATAGACATTATCTCATTTCATCTTGACAACATTCAGCTAGTATATTTACTAGTCTGCTCGGGCTGCTGTAACAAAAGGCCATAGACTGAGTGGCTGAAACAACAGAAATTTGTTTTCTCACTATTCTAGAGACTAAAAGTCCAAGATCAAGTTGCCAGCAGATTCTGTTTCTGCTAAGTGCTCTTTTTCTTGACTTGCAGATGGCTACCCTCTTGCTGTATTCTCACTTGGCCTTTCCTCTGTGTGTGGTGTGGGGATAAAGAGCTCCAGTATCTCTTCCTCCTCTTATAAGAACACCATTCCTCTCAGATCAGGGCCCACCCTTAATACTTCATTTAACCATAATTACCTAAGGCTGTCTCTCCAAATACACTTACAATGAGGAGTTAGAGCTTCAACATACAAATTTTAGGGGGTATGCAATTCAGTCCATTACAGCTAATTAGGTATTATCCTCAATTTATAGATTTAAAAAATAGAGGTTTAAAGAAGCTCAAGGTCACATAGCTAGTTACCAAGTGCCTGCTAGATTTTCTAACCTGGGTGTCCCAGACACTTCAAATTCAGATTGTCTAAGACAGAAATGTTATTCCCTTCCCCAAGCCAACCTCACATCTCTCAGACCCTATTATTTCCCTCCATTGTACTTATGCTTTCAAAGTCACCAAGAATGAACATTTGGAGATGTTGAGCTTGATGCTAATTTCCTTTTTGCTTCTTACAACTAGCATCTAACTAGATGTTGCTAGCTCCTTCTCTTTTGTAAAAATTGATCAATCTCTGAATGAATAAGAGAGGAAGGGTAAATTAGGTGACAGTAAAAGCAGGGAGAAGGTGTTGGGAGTTGGGACGATAAAGGTGGTCATGGAGGAGAACTATTTGCTTGGAGATTTTCTCTAAGACTTCTATTTTAAGGTTTGCCCTTTACAATAAGTAGAATATGATATGTGGGTTAATTTTCCTAATTTTAAGGTTGTGTGGCGGTATCAGCATCAATTTTCCATCAAATCTCATCTTTTGATGCTCTCTTGGACTCGTTTGCTGATATTTCATGATAAATTTTATTTGTATTTCCTTATTTTGTAATAAGGAATGCAGTGCATATATACAGGGAAGTAATTCAAAAAGTTTAAAAGGGGATACAGTGAAAATTAAGTCTGTCACTCTAGCTGCTTTCTCTGGGGGAATTTGAAAGGGGACAGGAGTTGATTTATCCCTCTTCTTGTCCATTCTCTTTTCACTGAAGCTGGCAGGTGTGTAGGTAGGCATCTAGTATTTCCTCCATATCATACTCTGTTTTCTATTGCCATGTAACAAATTGCCACAAATTTAGTGACTTAAAATAGCACGAATATATTATCTCACAGTTACTGCATGGGTCAAACTTCTTACTGTCTCACTGGGCTGAAGTCAAATTGTTGACTGGGGCTATGTTTTCACCTAGGCCTCAGGTCCTCTCTTAAGCTCACTGGTTGTTGAGAAAATTCACTTCCTTGCAATTTTTGACTGGTATCTCTATATTTTGCTAACTGTTGGCTGGGGCCATTCTCAATTACCCCTCAATGTAACTGTATTTGGAGACACAGCCTTAGGTAATTAAGGTTAAATGAAGTATTAAGGGTAGGGCCCTGATCTGAGAGGAGTTGCGTTCTTATAAGAGGAAGAGACACCAGAGCTCTTTATCCCCACACCACACACAGACGAAAGGCCAAGTAAGAATATAGCAAACAGTTAAATGTCTAACCCCTAATAGTCAATTAAAATTTTTTTTTGCTGTTAAGTGGTATCTCTTTACATCTGGCTAGATAAGAGAGGAAGATGCAGTCTAAGTGAAGGAATCCCCAACATCAACTGTAGAGAGATAGCAAAGCATGTAGCATGTTTGTTTACCAGTTATTAAATAGGTTGAGTTTTAGAAGAGAGTAAGTTGGAAAGTTGTGAAAGAACAGACTGGGTAATTAGGATGGATTCAGATTTTTGAAGGACTTAAAAGCCATGCCTGTGTGTTTATACTTGGGTGGCAAATAAATAAGCTATTATAATGTTCTCCCAATAGGATGAAATGATGAGAGCAATGTGTTAGTGACCATTGATGAGATTGGGGCTGGCAGTGGAAATGAGGATGGACAAACATAGGAGACTCATTGAAATATTTCTTTTTTTACTAGTGCTTTGACTAGTTTAAAAGGATGAAACTGATGAGTTAAAAGTTGATTCAACATTTCTAACCTGAATGGCCAAGAAAACATTGATATTACTGGAAAAAAAATGCCAAAAACCTGATAAGGGAGAGAGAAGGGTTGGGTAGGCATGGAGGATATACTAAAGGTACCTGCAGAGGAGAATGAGAAGGTTAAGACTCTAAGGAGGGAGATGTATGGAATAGTTTCCAAATCAGTATGAAACCCAAGCTTAAGAAAAAGTGTTGCAAGAGGAGGCCTTGGTGTACTGTTATTTTCTTGGAATGCCTTTGCTGCCTGCCTAGCTGGGTCAGGTCTCTGCTGTATCTATCCCACCATTCACTTCCCTGCACACTCTGTGAAGGCCGGAACCTCAGCTACTCTGGCATGTCATAGGTGCACAGTACATATTTGTCAGATGAACAATTAAGAACACGATGGCTAATAGTGTCAAATACAGTAAATAGGTCAAGTGAAGTTAGCACAGAAAATAACATTAGTGGATTTGCCAGTGATGAGATCATAACTTAATCAGCCTGTTGGGGCAAGAGCCAGGTTACTGAGGGTTTACCAGGAAGTTACTAGTGAGGAAGCAGAAGCAGCAGCTGTAGCCTGTTCCTCCAAAAGAGTTTGTAAAAGAAAATATCTGGAACCAGTTAGGGAAAGAGAATGGAGGAGTTAGGCAAGACAAGCTGGGTTGATTTGTTCCTTACTACAGGTGAACCTGTATTCAAGAGAAGAGTGTGACAATGCTAGAGAAAGAAGCAAGGACAAGAGCAAAGCCCATTAGGAGTTCTAGAAGAATAGAATCCAGAGCACAGCTATAAGGAAAACAGAAAAATGTGTTCCTCAGAATCTGGAAGGAAAATACAGAAAATTAAACTAGACTATGTTGAGCTATCTGTATGAAGAAAAAATCTGGTGTTGCCAGATGGTCTCCATTTTCTCAGCCAAGGAACCGGTGTTATCTTCTATATTCACTTGTTGGCTTTGTAACTTTTACTCTTATGAGTTCCAGCTTTACCTTTGAGCCATCATTGTCTTATCACTGGAGATTCCAATATCCTTTAAGTATTTTTTAATAAAAATGTTTACAAAATAAAAATCAGTGTTTGGAATTGCACCTGTTTAGTTTCAAATAAGTGGCCATTTATAGCAGCTCATAGATGAGTTAGACTGATAGGTTTTTATTTTATAGAGATGAATACAGTTTTTTAAAGCACACTTATAGCTTGATAACAAGAGTGATCTGTACTGAATAAAGCTAGCCAAATCACTAAGGAAAACATCTGTTTTGTTTTCAGGCCAACACAAACTGCCTACAAGTTTAACACATAAAAGACTTGTTCATGTGAATATAGGGTTAGTTTAGTACAGCTGTTTGTTCTTCCAAGCAAAAAATGGATAATCTAATCTCAGCAAATTACTTTTTGCTGTTATTTATTTAAATAACCAATCTTGGTTCAACTTCATAAATACAAAGAAATCAAATATGAACAACTCACATATGATATTTCCCTACCTAAACAAAAGGCACAGCAGTATAATAATTCATTTTAGGAATCTTATTTGTGAATTATAAACTCAATTACTTTTGAAATCTTTTAATCTATAAAGTTTGCAGTATGGTGGATTATCTACATGTCACATGTGAAGACACTTTTTTTTTTTGAGTCGGAGTCTCACTCCATTGCCCAGACTGGAGTGCAGTGGTGCACTCACGACCACCCCAGAGTCCACTTAGTGGGCTCAGGCAATCCTTTCACCTCAGCCTTCCAAGTAGCTGGAACTACAGGCATGTGCTACCATACCCAGCTAATTTTTTATTTATTGTAGAGATGAGGTCTCACCAAGTTGCCCACGCTGTTCTTGAACCCCGAGCTCAGGCAGTCCTCTCACCTCGGCCTCCCAAAATGCTGGGATTATAGACTTGCTGTACCATGCCCAGCCGACACTTTTTTTTTTTAAACCAGAGCCCATGTAATGAAATAAAACAAAATTGAAATGATGTGTTAAGAACTTTTCATAATGAAATATTTATTCTATTAAATCTTGGTGCACATTGATATTTGTGATTGAGAGCTAATGTGGATTTTATTTTAGCATATTTTTCTCTAGCAACAGCAATCTTAGACAATCACAGGAACATATAATCAAATATTACTTTAGGAGTTAATTCCTCCATAAGCAAGATTTTGAGAACAATGCCTGGAGACTGGACCTGTTTAAAACCCACTCAAATTATCCTTATAGAATTATTCAGAATAAGGCATGGCAATTCCTGAGACAAGACACATCCAGCCTGGTAGCTTGCTAGGGAACCTCTTACACACTAGCGACTTTTTTTAATTCTTTAAAAAATTGTTTTGTAGTCACAGATGTTGTTTCAAGCAGAGCTCGTATTTGAGAGGAAAATTTTACTTTTACGTATATTTTAAACTATTCAGGATCGTTAGGGAAGCATCTAGTCTAAAGGTCAGCAAGCTTTTTTGGTAAAAGGCCAGACATGAGGGATGGGTGTGTGTTTATCAAGACGTCTACAATTTTTTATCAAGGAAATGTAAAATATAGTACAATTTTTTAAATGTAGACCTGTTAGTGAGAAGAATGAAATTATTTTATTTGGGACAACAGTTCACTTATTGGAGTTCAAAGTTTAGTGTGGTCTCTCAGAATCAATTGTTAATGTTGATTTATCACTGCTGATGTGTAATGAGATTTTCCATATTTCATCTTTGAATATGTCTTTTTACACAGGTACATGCTGCCAGATACTGATATCAATTTGTGATATCAGCATGTTATGGCTTTAATTGAAAGGCATTTATAGAATTCTATTACATTCTTTTCTCTGTCTTTGTCTTTTATTAGATAAGTCACTTCCAGTTGAAGGTTAGGTGGCTCCTCTCAATTGCACAGTTAAATGGCTTTTTAAATATGAACATTTCCTTTGCCCTTGCATTGAAGTCTGAAAAATGTTGTCAAAAATGTAGTTTGAGCTCAGAAAATATAGCTCCTCCAAATTTGTGTCAGAGTGGACAGCATGCTTATTGCTTTAACTTTGACAGCATGGTAGATGTATAAAGGATCTTGAAACTGCTTGTGGTTTAAACATCAGTTCTTGTTAAAAAATGACTTTACTGCACTATACCTTTTACATAAAAGCAAAATGTTTTCGTGTAACTTCAGGTTGAACTGATTAAGAAACATTATCAAGTCTGTAGCAAAAATTAATTTACAGATATTTGATAATAGTCATCGAAGGTGGTTTTTTTAATACTGAGAAAAATTTCTATTTCTACCATGAGCTTTAAAAAAAACACTAAAAACTTTACCACTACCAAGCTATCAAACTGCTGTGTGGCAGAGCAAGTTAAGATGTTCAGCTTCTGTTTCTGGTAAAAATTCACAGAACTGATGAAAGTTAAGTCTTTGAGAGTGAATTCCACTGTTGACTCAACTGACTCAATAATGAACGAGATTCGAATATTTTCCAGAGTACCTACTTATGAATAATAGCATAGGCTTACATTTTCACAAGCTTTTATAAATTAATTTATTTAAACCTTTTTGTGTTGTACACATATTTTTGGCTTCCATCAGTTATAGCACATCAATCACAGCAGGTTCCACTTCAGATTATAATGAATTCGTGTTTTCTCAATTTTGAAAATATTTTTTCCTATAGTTATTCTACAGGGCTCAGGTGATCCTTCCACCTCAGCCTTCCAAGTTGCCAGAACTACAGGCACATGCTGCCAAGCCCTGCTTATTTTTTTTTATTTATTGTAGAGATGAGGTCTCGCCAAGTTGCCCAGGCTGTTCTCGAACCTGTGGGCTCAGGCAGTCCCCTCACCTCAGCTTCCAAAAGTGCTGGGATTACAGACTTGAGCCACTGCACCTGCCTACTGATGGCTTTTTAATGGGGGGAAAAAAAAGACAATAACCTAAAGGGGAATCCCAATATTTAACGGATAATCTAAAGCTGTTTTGGTTGAAAAGTCAGGAAATGAAAGGCATAGAACCCCGCCGTCCCCTCAAATTCTTTCCCTTCGCTGCAGAAAAGTTTGAAAACCATTGTTTTTAGCACAGAGTTGTAAAAACAGCAGTTTTTCAACAGGGGAACATGTGATAAGATGTACTTTGAGCAAAGTATCTTTGCATTAAAGGAGAAAGTAGAAGGATGCATCTTTGATCACCAGGTACATATTAGACACTGAGCTAAGTATTTTTAAACGTCATTTCATTTCATCTTCAAGCAACGTAATAGGTATTGTTGCCATTTTATAAAATGAGTAAAGTTCAAACATATAGTTATGGATTGGTTTATTTTTTTAATTCTATCAGTTATGGAGTCTCTACTCTCTGTACTGTTCAACAGAACTTTCTGCAGTGATGGAAGTGTTCTATATCTGGGCTGTCGAACATGGTAGCCATATGTGGCTACCAAACACCTGAAGGGTGACTAGTGCTACTGAGGAACAGAATCAATTAATTGTATTTGCTTTTAATTTATTTAAATTATAATAGCCATGTATAGCAAGCATCTCCTGTATTGGATAGTTCAGCTCTAGATAATAGTCTCATTCAAACTGATTCATTTTCCAGTGATTCTGCCTTACTTTGCCTCTTGCTTTGGAAGATTATGTGGTTTACACTTATCTTAGACTGTTAGGTTAAATGTATCACATTAATATTTATTTTCACCTATTCCAGATACAAAGTTGACAATTAAGTCTCAATAAATAGTATTTATGGAATTTGATTTTTCTTCCTTAGAAAGAAAACTAGAGCCGGGCTTGGTGGCTCAGCCTGTAATCCCGCGCTTTGGGAGGCCGAGGTGAGTGGATTGCCTGAGCCCGCGGGTTTGAGACCCGCCTGGGCAACTTGGCGAGACCTCGTCTCTACAATAAATAAAAAATCAGCCGGGCGTGGTAGCGCATGCCTGTAATTCCAGCTACTCGGAAGGCTGAGGCGGAAGGATTGCCAGAGCCCAGCAGGTCGAGGCTGCGGTGGTCGGGAGCAGCCACTGCACTCCAGTCTGGGCGACAGAGTAAGACTCTAACTCAAAAAAATAAAAAAATAAAAAATAAAAAAATAAATCTAGAAGATATTCAGAATTTTAACAGAAAGACAAATTTTTTACAATAGTATTCAGAGATCTTTTTTTACAAATCTAAAATTCCTTTTGAAATGATCATTCCTTTGTTCTTAAACTGCTCTATCTTATCATAGTACCATAAAGATTAGTTTGAAAGATGGCCAGTGTATGAGCTTTTCTTCAGTTTTACATTTAATTTTTACTTTCCTCATCTATGAATAAAGAAAAGATTAGTTATCCAGTATATCTAGGACTGCTTTTGGTAATACCATTACCTAGGTGTTAAAGATCAAGAATCAGTATTATGTATTTATTCTCACATTTAGCTTCTTCATTGAGAGTTGAGTCTTCAGAAGCTGCTTGCACATGTATTATGTAAGTTGTATAAACTTGATAAATGTTGATATTGATACTAGGATTTCACTCAGCAGTTAGTTTTCTTGTTTTTATACTGTTAGCTTAATGGAGAATGGACCATGCCATCATTACTCTCAATAGCTCACCAGTAAGCTTTATAGCTAGTGAAAGCCAACATAGAAATTATCACCTTGTGGAATAAAGAGGACATTTACAGGTTGGTACCCTTATACTGTATTTTTATTTATACAAGTGTGTTTAGTTTCTTACTAAACAGTGATGAGCTGCTTTATAATTTTTAAAGGATTTGATTAACTTTAAAATACAGAATCAGAATAGTATTGCCTCCATAGGAATCACTCAAATTTTTTTTTGAGAAATGCAAAGTATGGTTAAAACATGGGATTGAAACATATGAACCAATGTCAGTCTGTAGACATGCCAAATAATTTTTTCCTATTTTGTTGTCTACTATTCCATTTTTTCTGTTCATGCATGACAGTTTTAATGTTTTACATGGAGAAGTTATAAAAAATTAGTGTAGTTGCAGTGGCTGATTTTGTGCAGTAAACATTAAATCAGTTCCCATGAACAGCCCCCTGGTACAACCCTTAATAAATGCAAACTTTATTTTTAGTAATGACCTTTCGTAATGTGAGCCTTGATCCGTTGAGATGCTGTTCACTTTTGATGCATCTCCAAATCCCTTTTTTTATGCATTTTAAATCAACACACACTTGCTCTGAATTTATGCATGTGGATAGACGGAGATGTAATTTAAACACATCTGTTCAAATATGCATTTCAGATCAACTTGGTGCCGATTCTCATAATACGATGGAGTTTTTGACGGGCATTATATCCCTAAAGTACACAACAGATGGTATTTATTAGAGAATGAATAGAAATGAAGTTTAAGGATGTTGAGCTTTTTGTCTTAAGTCACTCATTTTTTAGTCATAAAACAGTAATGGTCTGAAGTCCTGTGTCCGTATGATAAAGCTTTGTGTGAGACTGTTTTCTTTGAGATGAATGTGTCTCAGTCAAGTTGAGTTTAAATATATATTTTTGTTGAGTAGTACTATCACCAAGAAATGTTAGATGAGAAAGGGGTAAATAATAGGCTATTAACAATTAGATACTAGCTACAATTAATACTTAAGTTTTATAAATTATGAATTTAAATAGATTGAGTAGCTTCAATAAAAATTCTCATTCAATTTAAGGCAAATGTCAGTGAATAGTTTCAGATTTATTAAAATAATATTATATTTTGGGGTCATTATTTTAGTGCCTAAAATAATATTTTTATTAACCTTCAAAGTGAACCTTTTTTCCTTCAAATACTTGTACTAAGAATAAATGACATAAGATATGCATAATATGCTGACCTAAAATTAGTATACAAAAATTCACTGATTTACTATTTTCACTTGCAAACTATACCTAAATGAGTGTCATTGCAACAAATATTTTAAAAAATATGAGCTAGACATATACTGTTCTTTCCCTAGTTCCTCACCCTCTTCTTTTTCAAGCACTGTGTCCCCTGTCTGCCCTTATAGCCACAACCGAAGTTGAGACACTGATGGAGCTGCAGTTGCCCATGTGATGATAAGCCCTCCCTGGAAGACCAGTGATTGTCGCAGGGTTCTCTGAGCTATAATAACTAGCTCTGAACACTTATTTTTCTTTCCAGAATTTTTAACATTGGGAACCAGTTCCAAAGAGCTGGATCAAGAATAAGAAATAAAATCTATATATGCATACCTCGTTCTTGCATTTGATAGGGAGCTATGTTCCCATGTCTGCAATCAGATGCAAGTAAACCAGACTGAGATTACTTGAGTTATTATTGACTTCTACATACAACACCGCAAATAAATCTTTTTCTCATAGATTTGGACAGAGAGAGTGCAAAAGGAAAGTGATGATTTGTGAGGTAACCTGCAGTAATGTTAGGCAGTAATAGAAAACATTTTAAAATATTTGAAATAATATAATTGCTTTGCACTGGGAACATGTACATGAATAAAAGATGTTAGCAGGTGTCCTGCTAGTATGGAATCTCATGCTGTTGTATTTATTGGAAATATGCACACCATCAGCAGATTTAAATTTGTAAAAAGTAATCAAAACAGAAAGACTGAATAAAAAACTCAGACTTAAAATCATGTAATTCTTTTAAACCAAATTTTCAATTTAATAAATACAGTTTTGTATAAAATTGCCTTTCTATATTAGATATTTTTCAGTGTTACTCTGAAAATAATATTTTTTGGTATTCCAGATTATTTTCTTTACAAAACACTTTATCACATAACATATGATACTTGCCTATCATATTTGATATTTTTGATGAATATTAACTTAAAGCTTAATATATCTTTGGGCTATAATTTTTGTTGTTAGTAGCATACAGTCTTATAAAATCATATTACATCAAATCAGAATACAAAGAAGCATTAATGTTTCATGTTCGTCAGTAAAATTGATTATGATAAAATAAATTACATTGATAACACACAGGTTTGACTGTGGGCATTTTCTTTTCAAATCTTTGATGTGGAACTTAATTTTTTAGGACATAATCTAAGGTCAGAAGATATTTGGTATGCATTTTGAATCTGGTAAATAAAGGATTTGTCATCGAGAATGCAATTTATTTTCTGATGAAAGTGTTTTCTTCTTTTTTGTAAACAATATTTTTTATCTCTTTGAATATTTTTACTGCCAGGGAAAATTCAAGTTGAGAGGCTCAAGTCTTAATCTATTTCGAGTCTTCTCTATCTCCTTTCCCAAGACTCCATACAAATTAAATAAATAAATTCCATTTCTTGGCCTTCTAGCTCATCTCTTACCTTTACACTCATTTCCTGCCCATGCTACTCTACCACCACTACCACCATCATCCCCATCCCTGCTGACTAACTGACTGGCTAACAATATTCTAGAACCTCACTGTGCATCACTCACGGGGGTGGGGGGTAAAAGTTGGATATAACCTGGTCCCTGCCCTCATCGCACTTCCAATTCCAAACTTACAACTCACACCTCTCTGGTGGCTCTGGGTACTCTGGTTAATGGCCTCCCTCTGCTTCTGGTTATTTCTAAGCTTAAAACCCTGGAATCATACTGACTTCCTTTTTGCGGTCTCCATTCCCTTTCATCACCCCCTTCCTCCACCCAAGTCAGCAGAGGCACCCAGTCAGCTGCCATTTGCAATGATTATACCACTTCCTCCACCCCTTCCACTTCCCATCCCACTGTTGCTGTCCTGGTTGAGGCCAGCGTTCTCTTGTATTCTAGCATGTCTTTTCGATAGGTGTCATGCTTAAGGTATGGCCAGCATAGTATTACTGATGCACAGTTTTAAAGGTATTGCTTCCCACAGAAACCTTTGATAGCTCCTTTTTGCCAGAATTCTACATGCTGATCCTATCCTTTGTAGCTGGATATGACAATGATCCCATTCATGGGCACTGCAGCCTGTGGTGTTTGTTGTTTGCTTCTTTTTACCTACATGCCTTTGCCCTTGCTTTTCCTTCTGTTGAGAGTATGTAAAAAATAAAAATAGAGTTAATAATAGTACTTGCCTTATGGAAGTACTGGGAGGATCATATGAGTTAAGTTAGGGAAAGCACTCAGAACAGTACCTGGCACAAAATGCAAATTCCCGTAACTACTAATGTTACTGCCACTGCTACAACTACTACTACTTCCACTACTACTACAACTAGTGTATACCTGACTTATCTGTGAGTAAGGTCTGTGAGGGAACATATAGCATGTTAGTCGCCTTTAGCATGTAGCACAGTTTTAGGGCGTGGAAGATCCTCCTCCTATGATGTTGATTAAATTGGTTATCAATTTAATTGATAGTATTAAGTTGGATTTTCCTTAGGAAGTCATCAAAGTCTAAAGTAAGTCTTCTGCCCACATTTTTAAAAATGATTCCAGCACTGGGGGGAATCTACATGAACATTTAATGTTCTCTCAGACCCCCAAAATCTGCGTGGCACTGGTTCTTCCTTCCATGTTTACTCTCCTTAGGATTATTTTCTAGGCAGCACTCATAAGGCTGTTTCTGAGATGGCGCTTCTCTCCTTTTGCAAAAAGCATGGTAGACTCACTTAAGAATATGTTGTGTCTTCATACTTTCATCATTTGTCCCCGCATTTGTATGCCTGCGAAAACGATTCTGTTCATCATCTCTATTTTAGTGGCAACACATGCCTTTGCATTTTGCTATCTCAGTGTCATTTCCTTGTGACTTTCTGTTGCATTCAGTTTATTTATATTCACAGCTTATAAAAGTATCATCATGTGTTTAAAAATAATTCTTAGTCAAGGCTACCAGGAGAATGTGGCTTTGTCTTTAGGAGATTACTCAATATAGGATGCGTATAGTCATTGTCTATACAGCACCACGTCTTGGACCTTTAGCTAGGATGAGATGGACTCATTAGTTGTGTTTTACCACTCCGAGTTTCTTCATTGCTTTTTTGATCAGAAATTGATTTTGTTAAAGCAGAAATATTTGCTGCTGTAATTGGAGCTACATATATAGTTTGAAGTGGAATATAAATTCAAGTAATGTCACACTTAGTTTCAGCTAATTTAAGCACACTCTACATTAAAAGGTAGCAATCTGTGATCTGCTATACTCTGTTGGGTCCGCAGAGCTCTGTAGTTTTCCCTTGTATCCTTTCTTTCTCCTCACCATGATGTCCTTGATTTTAGTTTCTCTCAGACTCAGAATTACTCCTCTACACCTCCATATCCCCCTTTCTCCCTTTTGTTTTATTAAACCTGG
This sequence comes from Tarsius wallacei, assembly GCA_963574415.1. Classification (NCBI taxonomy): domain Eukaryota; kingdom Metazoa; phylum Chordata; class Mammalia; order Primates; family Tarsiidae; genus Tarsius; species Tarsius wallacei. Next base: position 7,579 of record CAUYQG010118510.1, on the reverse strand, counting down.
CAGTGTCGGTCACATCACTGTTTACTGTTGTAGCTAGAAATACTGTTCAACCTTCTGTTATACTCTGAATCTATTATTTTCTTCCCCCTTAGTTCTAGGTATTTAATTACCACTGATTGTCTTTAATCAAATTGCCTTTAAATCAAGTCTTTACCCTAATAGGTTTAACCACTCTAATGCCATGCTGGCTGATAGCATCACACACACTATACACTTGATGTTTACATTGGTGGTCACAGACAGAATTTTCTCCTTTATTGTGTTCTCTGAGATGATAGCCCCAAAACCTTTTGCACATGTAAAAATTATTGTTAATAATGACATTATTATTTATAATAATATATACTATGTTAAGTGATATGTTATAATTAATCATTGATAAATATTTAGAATTAATACAATTCTTAATATTCTAAATAATTTTCTGATGATTATTCTGTTTCGGCAGTTTGAAGCGCAGTGGTGTTTAAATCCTGATTCCTCTGTGCAAATACTTCACCTTTCTGAACTTCTGCAAAGTAAACATATCACCCCTTCCTTCTCAGAAGATTGTTTTGATGTCTTAATGCCTTAATCTGTCTGTACTGCTATAACAAAATATCTGAAACAGAAATTTACTTCTCACAGTTCTGGAGGCTGGGAAGTTCAAAATCAAGGCACTGGCAGGTTCAGTGTCTGATGAAGTCCTGTCCCTCATAGATGGTGCTGTCTGGGTAGTCTCACATGATAGAAGGCAGGGAAGGGCAAGAGGGAGAGCTCCCTTCTATCTTTTCCTTTTATCAGGTGCAGAGCCCTCATAATTTAATCACTTCCCAGTAACTGCACCTCTCAATGCTATAGCACTAAGGATTAAGTATCAAATGAATTTTGAAGGGAACATTATCATACAAACCTTAGCACTTGGTAAAATAACATAGAAAAAGGACTATTAGCCTGTGACTCTCAGTGGGTCTTTCTAGTCATTAGTTGACTGTGAGTTGCATGATAGAGATATTTTGATGCTCTGAACTTTAGGACTTACTTGGTATCAAACACCACTGTAAATGTCTAAATATTCTTCAGAGTCTTTTGCCAACAATGGAATAATCAGTGCTCCTTTCTAAACCTTCCATTATTTGGGGCATGAGGTAAAGTGAAATACTAACAGGATTTTTTGTTTTCTCATTGACTTTCTGAGACAGTGGCTAGTTGTATTTATTAACATTTCTAGTCCCACAGAGTCTTGTCTCTGTTTCCCTCATTTTGGCATCACTGAAAATGTAGGTGATGCAATCTCAGCTTTCATAAGCATCTTTTTGTTGGCTGCTGGCATAGATAGGTTTTCTGGTGAGGATTTTGTTCTATATTTCTTTCCCTTGGCTAAAATGATAAATGCATAAGTAAAGCACTAGGAGTCAAAAATCCTAGGACTTCTCTACTGTAAACTAGCTCTGTGACTCTGGACAAGTGACCTTGTGTCAGTGCCATTGTTTCTTAACATGAGAGTAATAATCTAATAATTGAAGAATGATGAGAAGATGGTGTTATATGAGCATTTTCATTTAGTAGAGAGTCATCAGATGGCACTTTTGATTCTAAATAAGAGTCTCAGACAAGTCACCATTTGATGACACCCTTTCTGAGAAAGGGGGCCTCTTAGGACAAATGTATCTGGCTCTATTCAATATTCACTTATCTCTATCAGCAGGAGGCAGTTTATCACTTCAGATCATAGACTCTGAAAACAGACAGCAAGAATTCAGATCCAAGCTCTACTGCTTGTTGCTGTATGACCTTGGCAGTATATTTAGCCTCTCTGTGCTTCCATTGCCACATCTGTAAAATGAGGGAAATACTGCCTAGTTTCATTAACTGCTCTAAGGATTAAATGAGTCAATATATGAGAAGCACTTAAACGAGTACCTGGCACAGAGTAAGTACTCAATAACTATTAGCAATATAACACTCTAGGTTCTGAGAGACTGTGTTAGGAAATGACACAGTATCAACCCAATAGTCAGCTAGTTCATGTGTAACTAATGTTGTTTTTGTCCCTAAATGAAGACTTGGGGATTGTTGTAGTATCCTGATGTTCTCTGATGAATGGCTTTGCTCTTGAGTTTGAAAACATTTCTTGGTTTAGTCTTAGCTACCCCCAACTTTAATGCAGTGCCTAGCGCTCCGGCACCGCTGATCTCGCTATTTAAGAAGTGGGGCAGCAGGCTGCCACTAGGAGCAGCTGTTGATCACAGTCTAGAAGATCCTAGGAGTGTTTTGCAGATGGCTGAAGCCTGTCTCAGGCAGTGCTGCATGACTGGGAGATCTACAAGACAACCGCAACTGACGGGCCAGCCAGGTGTGGCAGGAGACAGGACGGAGTGGCTCTTTTTGAGACAGAGATATAGGCCAAATGGGGAATCCAAGAGTCAGTTTCATAAAAAGTGGCAGGCCCTTCACATTAAACCTATAGCATCTAATGAACAGACACATTTCTTGTGGGTTTTGCATGGAAAAGGCTCTTTGCCACCTGCTGCCTCTCTGCCACAGCAGCTTTGGTAGATGTTGACTGTTGAGGACTTTGCTTAGAATATATTCATTAATAAACAAGTTTAGAGTGATGGGACTTACCCTGTTAAAGACAGAGGAAAACAACTGTAGCCTAGAATTAGAATGAAAACTCCTCTTCATCTCCGCCTCATACATCTTGTTTCACTTCAAAGTCTCCATCTTGTACTCCTTTCCCTAAAATTTTAGCTGAAAGTTACAAGTAAACTCACATTATTTACTTCACAATGTTCTCATTATTTCTAGAAATAAAAATTGAAAATGAAACAGTTTTTAATGAACTAATATGTATGTGTGTGTTTGTGTATTTTTTAAAAACGATTATCAGCATACTACCCAGGTTGGCCTCGAACTCCTGGACTCAAGCCATCCTTCCACCTCTCAGCCTCCAAGAAGCTGGGACTACAGGTGCATGCCAGCATGCCAGGGAAAGGGAACGCGGAGCTTCACAGGGCTTTGTAAATGATGGCTTCTCTTTAGGGAAAGGCTGGGCAGATGCTGCTGAGAAACTGAGCGTTGGAGGCAACTTATACTGCTCACCATGATGTCATTGCCTATCCCCAAAGAAAAGTTGTCATTAACGAAGCCTTCTGAATTTCCATGATTCCTTTCCCTGGCAGAGTTAACTTCTAGGACTTTAAAATTAGGTATTGAGATTGATATTAGCAAAAATGGGCTTTGGGAGGCTGAGGCCAGTGGATTACTTGGGCCCAAGAGTTTGAGACCAGCCTAGGCAACAGCAAGACCCCATTTTTACAGAATGGGGACAATTATTGAGAAGTAGATAAAGCCTATTGCTGTATTGAATCCATATGTTCATCCTCCTTTTTTTTTTTTTCCAAGTTTCCCCTAGCACTTTACCCTTATTCCATTGGGTAACTTTATTGAACTTCAGATCTCTGTGTGGCTGCTGCCTCATTGCCACAAAGTATGAAAATATGAATATGACCCCATCCTTGTCCACGAGGTACTTACGGTTTATTAGAAGGTGTAAGACAAGAAACAGATATGCCAAGCAGATCATAACAGGGACATCAGAGAGGTGCAAAGGAGGGATTGTGAATTAATTAAAATGCTGGGAGAATTTTTTTTTTTATTTCATCAGAGAGATAGACCACAGTGGATGGATAGATGTGAATAGATTGTATAATGGGGCCACTCAGAGATGAAGTATTCTGATTTGATATCAGTGAGAATTGGGTGATACTGGAAAGGTTGAGTAGGGCTACATTTTGGAAAGCATCATATGCCCACTGGCCCTCAAACTCACCTTCGAGTGTCCTTGGGGGCTATCAGAAATCAAAATCATAGACCTGGTAGTCACAGTCTCGGCAGATGGTCAATAGTTTTGACTTTGTGGACCATGCGATTTCTGTTGCAACTCCCAAAATGATTCAACTCTGGTTTTGTAGTGAAAGCTACCATAAACAATATGTAAGTGAATGAGTGTGGCTATGTTCCAATAAAACTCTATTTACAAAAAACTATGGCACATGGCATATAGTTTGCCAACCCCGTATCCAATCCGGGTAAACTGAATTTAGGTAAAAATAAATCAAACAACAACAAAATGAGTTCAGCTAATGAGAAATGAAGAAACATTGATAGATCTGTTGACTTAGGGTATTTTATAACTTCTATTGCATAGGTATAGCTTCTACTTTCTCTCTCTGTGTATATATATTACAATTTATATGCATTCCTATTCAATATTATTTATGATGATGCTATACAGATTGCACTTTAGGACGACATAAGCCTTTAAAAACACTGTCTTTCAGTGCCTTTTCTTTTTTTTTTTTTTTTTTGAGTGAGGGTCTCACTCTGACACCCAGCCTGGAGTGCAGTGGCATGATTGTGGCTCACCGCAGCCTTGACCTGCTGGACTCCGGCAATCCTTCTGCCTCAGCCTCTCAAGTAGCTGGGACTACAGGCACACACCCAGCAGATTTTTTTTGTAGAGATGAGATCTCAGGATGTTGCCTAGGCCGGTCTCAAACTCCTGGGCTCAAGAGATCCTCCCAGTTTAGCCTCCCACAGTATTGGGATTAACAGGGGTGAGCCACCACACCTGTGTGCCATTTCTTGATGACAACACTTCCATTAAAAGTAATAATTTGCCTGTTTTCTTAATAATAGACTGGGTTTTAGAGGCAACTGCATTATGACTGTGTCATTTTATAAATTATTCTTCCTAAGACCTGATGTTTATTCACTTTCCAATTATGCTTTCCCATTAAAGAATGCTGTAATCTGGGTTTCTGTCTCTAAAATCTCAATAAGTGGTTGTTTTCAAAGTTTAATTTTAAAAGATTTCAGAAATTTGCCCAACTTTGTAGATTTTGCCCTGTCCTGATATTCATTTAATTGGTTCTGCTAATGTAAAAACCCTTTCAAATATGAAAAAATAAAGCAAGAGAGAAAAGTTGATTATTTCTGTAATTGGATTTTTTTCTTGAATAAAATGATTTCACCCACTTTATCTTTCTGACTTAAGGGGTGGAGGTGGGAGACAAATTTTCTTTCATATTGTAGTTAGAAGCAGACAGAGGAAGGTATAGTGTGTTCCAAGGTATCAGAATGGCGTATAGGTTTGAGTTGTAATTAATTACTGATGCTGAATATACTCTGGCCCCTGCTTTCATTCTCAAATCTAAATTTCCACTGTGTGCAAAATAATTCCATCCAGGAGGAATTCTAATTACTTTAGTAATTATCATCTTATCTGTAAATGGAATTTAGACATTTGCTGTAGTTTATGAATGTTAGAAATGTTTCATTTCCTTTTCACCTTGAATAACAGAAAAATACACATTACAATGAATTCAGCTTCATTGAACCTTATAATTCATGTTACCATAGAAACAGAAAGACTCATATAAGAATTGTGTTAACAGTACCATAGATAGTAAATACATTCACTTTAACCAGCAATATCATAAAATGATTTTAATAACAGATGTGTAAAAATTCTGTGAAATTTAATGTGGTTTCTTTTAAATATTACAACAATATTATTGAGTATGCTTACTTTTAATTTTTAAAGCAATATCTTTGGTCTTATGTAAGGCTTTGTGCTTATTCCACAGTATTTGCTGTGGAATGAAAGCATAGTGTTCAGGATTGAAAAAAACTTACTTAACATAGTATTTATTTAATTTTGAGTCAGTGATAATGATTCATTTGATGTTTTTGCTTGAAGCCAAATTGTATATTCTGGATTTATACCAAGTTTAGAAATGTAATGGATGACACTAAATTCTTTTGTGTCATTTTTTCTGGTTGTCCATACTGCCTTTTTAGCCTGTTTGACAGCTACTTTTCTTGAGTTTCAGAAACAATTTTTCCATACACCTGACCAATTTTTACCACAGGTATTTAATATATTTTTTTTTTACCATTTTAAATTCTGATCTCTCAGGATATCTAGAAATTTGCAAAGCTTTAGCAAACCTTTTGCCTCTTTATTAATACATTTCTTCTTTTCTTTGTCATACATTACCTTTTTATTTTAAAAGAGTAAAATTGTACTAAATTTAAACTGAATAATTCATCTAAATTTTTATTTTTGATTATTAAAAGTTGTATTTCATTCAAGGAGAGAGACTCATTAAAATACTAATTCCTACTAAATTTTTTTCCGGGAGAGGACTTGAAAGGATGTCTTTGATTAGAAATATTATGTATAATTAAAAAAGATACCTGGACATGTATGTTTGTTGCAGCCCTATTCACAATAACAAAAACATGGAACCAACCATGTTGCCCTTTGAAGCTGGACTGGATTAAAAAAATGTGGCTCATATACACAGTGGAATACTATGCAGCCATAAAGAAAGACAAAAATATGAACTTCACAGCAACTTGGATGGATTTGGAGTCAGTTGTACTCAGTGATCTATCACAGAAACAAAGAACAGAGTACCATATGTTCTCACTCATAAGCAGACCTTGAACAATTCTAATACTATAAGAAAGGGATAGGCAGTAGTGGGAAACTGTCGGGGAGGGAGGTAGGGTTGGCAGTTGAGGGAAACTGCTAGGGGAGGGAGGGGCATACCTCATCAACAAGGGTACCTGCATAATCAACGTTTGTATACCTAACCCTGAATTGTACCCCACATCTTTATAATAAATAAAAGAAAAATAAACACTTTTTTATATAGTAAAAAAAGAGAAATATTACGTATAATTAATACATTAATCATATGCTAGTATATAGATTTTGCCTAATATTTAAAAACTATTTCTTAAAACATTATAAAGTAGGTAAGATATGAACAGACACTTCTCAAAAGAAGACATCCAAGCGGCCAACAGACACATGAAGAAATGTTCAACCTGACTAATCATCAAGGAGATGCAAATTAAAACTACACTGAGATACCACCTAACTCCAGATTTAAACTTCTTTCTAAAGACCAGAAATTTTATAGATGTTCTACTGAAAAAGAGATTTCACCTATCCATTTATAGGACTACTTTCATATTTTTTGTTTAGTTTTGTTTTTGAGTTGGGGTTTCACTCTGTCACCCAGCTTAGAGTGGCATGATTACAGCTTACTTCAGCCCCCACCTCCTAGATTCAGGTGATCCTTCTGCCTCAGCCTTCCAAGTAGCTAGGACTACAGGTGTACACTGCCATGCCCAGCTAATTTTTTTTTTTTTAAGAGAAAAGTTCAGACAGGAGTTGACAAATACTTTTTCCCAGTCTGTGGGCTATCTCCCTGCTCTCTTAATGGTTTCTTTGACTTTGCAGAAGCTTGTCAGTTTAATGAGGTCCCACTTGTCTACCTTATCTCTTATGGCACGTGCATTTCAGGTTTTATTCAGGAATTGGATGCCAGTTCCAATTTCCATAAGGGTGTGTCCTGCATTTTCTAAGGTTCTTATGGTTTGAGGTTTTACATTTAGGCCTCTGATCCATTTGGAGTTAATTTTTGTGTATGGGGATAGATAGGGATCTTGTTTGAATCTTCTGCATGAGGTCAGCCAGTTTTTCCAGCACCATTTACTGAATAGGTTCTCCTCTCCC